>JADNRV010000419.1:0-37010 GCA_015499995.1 Flammula alnicola | reverse complement strand
ACCTAACCCTAACCCTAACCCTAACCCTAACCCTAACCCTAACCCTAACCCTAACCCTAACCCTAACCCTAACACCAAAAAGATGATAATTCGACAAAAGGCAAGGTTGATGCCCGTGGTACCAACAGATGACAATGCGAGGACGCGATAGGTGGGATCCTCGCGAAATTTCTTGATGACCGACGCGCGTTTCTCATAAGACATACTCCCATTGACGGCCAAGACCTTGATACCGTACAGCTGGAAGATCTGTAAACTATGAGTCGTCATTTCGCTTCAGAGGACACCGAACTTGACTTACATTCAGGAGGAGCGAGCTCATCGAGGGAAATTCAGTGAACACGACGATCTTGCAATCCTGGGTTACAGTCTCGCCTTCAAGGAGTTGCGGGATAGGCGGGTAATGGACGGTTCCATCAGCAAATGTCGGGAGAGCGAGGTTATCACGCTTTAGAAAGTAGGAACAGAGACGGGCGGCCGTATCGAGTTTCGTGGACTTGACTAGCTCCCATTGGTCGAGCGATTTGAAGACCGGGATGTCGTCGTCGGGGTGCTCGCGAGCATATATAACAGATATTCGATATTCCATGTAAAACCCTCGAGTGAAGAGTTTCAATGTCGTGTTAGCGGTACCCACACTAAGGACAATTTAGAACGAATGCACACGAACGTGGAGTCGATTACTTACCTGTCCTTCAAAGATTGCCCATTCGCAGTGATGATTGTGACCTCGCGCGCCGTCAAATCAAGGTATCCGTATATGGTCGTGCACGGCGGAAGGGGTACAAGGGCTTTTCCTTTCCAGTTCTTGCTGTCAATTGTGCGGCGGAGGATGTGGCCTTGGGATTGTTGTTGCATGCGCTGTGCAATGACAACTTGACAGAGTTTGATTGGATCCTCGTCGTTCTCCTCGAGAGGGTCGTAGTCGTCGGGAAGATCCTTGCGAGCCCGACGCAGGTTGCGCATGTCTTCTTTCTCATCGTGAAACGCAGCCTCGGTAAGAAAATATGGAATGCCAGTCAAACGGCCCATTGCAGCAAGATCCTACGAAGATATTTCAGATATTAAGAACGTAAACTGAACTTATTTACTCACCTTGGTAGCAGTTTGTAGGGGAGTCGCCGTGAGAACGAGTCGCATGGTGGTCTGTCCAAGGATCGCGAGAGCTGCCGAGTGCTTTGCACCGTGATTACGGAAGTGGTGCGCTTCATCGAGCGTCGTCGAAAGATAGCACTGACCGAACAAAGTCTTGGAAATATTCGCTCGTCTGTTCAGAGGAAGCAGAGGAGGAGTAGTCCACGGAAGGGCGCCGGACGTCTTTGACTTCGCTAGATAAAGTGATTGAAAGTCTTTCTGCAATGCCTACAGAGAAAAATTTATAAGTATAAAAAACATCAGAGAGAAAGGAGGGATAATTACTGAATGCGGAGCGAGAATTATTCGATTAGACAAATCGTGATTCGATGAATGGAATGGACCATCAGGAGCCCAAAACATTTCGCGTTCCTCCTTTGAAGTTGGATAAGTAAAAAGATCAACGGCGCCCGGCGCGAAGAGGATATGGAGTTCGTCGAGCCATTGGGCAAGAAGGGTACCGGGAACGAGGATGAGATGAGGTAAACAGGGAATTTTCTTCTCGCCGATAAGATACGGACGCGATTCTACGAGATGTTGCGTTAAATGACCTGAAATACTCGAGTATGGGATAACTAACCGAGCAAAGGGGCGACTGTGAGTTCCTCCACCTGGCGAATGACAGCGTCAGCGAGGAAGGCGATAACGGTAGCGGACTGGTAAGTCTTTCCGAGCCCAACCTCGTCAGCGACGAGCACCCCTGCACAGTGCTCGTCCAACGGTTCTGGCGTGAAGCACGCGCGGATGATAGCGTGCACGCCTGCCAATTGATGCCAATGTAATTCAAGGTTCTCAAGCTCAGCGGGGGGGTCGCGTTGGAATTGGAATGCCTCGGGATTCGACCAAGGTGTTAGACCATCTGTGCGCCGATGCATGTTGAATAAGAGGGGAATGCGGTCTACGAAACCAAGATTGGTTGCAAGAGCCTTAGGCGGTATCTTCGCTTCGTACTCTGCGCCAGTATCGGCGCCGTCAACAGAGTCACCGAACGGAATTTGGATGGGTTTCTGGCGATCAACGAGAGGAACATCGTCGGCTGCATTTAATGGATTGTCAAAGAACTCGCGATAGAGGAGAATGATATCCTGAACGGCCTGCTCGCTGGCTAGCGACCTCAACATCTCCTTCGAGAGTTTGAATAATTCTAACAAAAAAAAAAGAAACTTTGTCAGGCGGTCGTCGACTTAAAAGAATAAAGGAGAAATGACTTACGTGGAGCAGGGGTTTTCTTCGTCTTCGTCTTCTTCTTGCTGACTTGCGCTCCCAGTCCTTCCATCAGGCGCTCCAATTCCACCTCCATCTTCTCGATCTTCTCAATATTCTCTGGCGTGTTCAGGAGCTCGGCGGCATTGCGCCATTTGGCCACGGCGCGAATGACGGTGGTGATTTTAGCCCTGGTCAACGTCTCGTCGTCGAGATCTGGTAGATACAAAGTAATAAGCATCATGTGGCAGGAAGTAGTGAGAAAACGATTTACCGTTGAATGCTTCAAGAGCTTCCTGCTCGTAGATAGCGAAGCGCTTCTTGGAGCGATCGAGACGCTTGGTCAAGTTGGTCCAAGTCCGCTGGGCAAGGGCCTGGGTGGGAGCACGGAAGCGTTCGGGTAGGCGTCCCATTGCATCTAGACACTCGTCGCCGAAGAGCTCGACAGCGATAGCGTCCAAGCAAACTGGCAGCCAGATAGCGCCCATAGGCCACGAAGAGGCATCCTCCGTTTGCTCGAATGAAAGGGAGAGGGGATGGCAGTTGTTGGCGGCGATGACGGCGATGATCTTGTCGTGGATCCCAGCAGATCGCCAGATGGCGTTGATCCAATCTCGCCATTTCTTGCGACCAGGAAGGGCGGTGCCTCGCCTTTGCGAAACGAAAGCAATCTTCTCGTCTTCCGTAGGCTTAGCGCGGTATTGGTCGAAATAGGATGCGATGTTGCTGGCATCCTCGGGCGTCCATCCCTTCGGAAGTAGCTTAGGGTCCTCAGGAAACAGGCCGTGCTTGACGCCCGTAGCAGCCTGCCAGACGGGATAATCCCATGGGATGCCGAGGGTGTGGAGTTTGATGATAGCGCTCGCGATGGTATGGGTGGGCATTCGAACAACGGGATTTCTGAGAGACGGGGATGAGCGTTCGATGTAACATTCAAGATATGTAAATAGGACTACTTACGAGCAACAGAGCAATGCACGGTAGGAACGGATAAATAAATCACGGTCGAATCGGAGAATCTGAAAGGAAAACGTCGTTAGCAGGCGTAATCGGACGGAGACAATAGAAAGGAAAACTTACGAAGAGGCGAATGGGGCGCGACGCGCGTCAGGAGACGATGATAACAGATGGGGACGTGAATTTGAAGGCGAGAGCGTCAGGAGGCTGGCGACCGCATGGAACATTTGCCCGAGACTCCGGGAGCATGCATACTAGCTAACAGTCGGGTTCAGACGGAGACAGGGGAAGGGAGAGAAAGGAGAAAGGACATACCGTCGATTGCAAATATCGCGCGGAAATCAGTCTACGGAGCGCGACGACAGATTTGGCAGATTGAGTCGCGAGAGCTATACTCCGGCGACCCGTTTTCTTCTATGGATAACGCAGAGGATAGACCAGTCTAGTTTAGCCACGGAGAGGGGACGGAGAATAGGGAAAGCACATACCGGTTGCATGAAATATCATATTGGCGCGATCCGATCGCGAGCCCAAACGGATGAGATATGTTGGATCTTGAGGTATGAGTCGCAAGAGATATACTCCGGCGACCCGTTGTCTTCTTTTGACAACGCAGAGGATCAACCAGTGCGTTGTCGGCGTCGTTGAACCCGCCTCCATGGTGGAGGCGGGTTGAGCGTTAGAAATGAAACGTTGCGTGGTTGTGTGATGTTATTTGTTTACATCAGAGGCTTTCGCTCTGCCGCCGCGCCGTGCAAGTATTTATTTACATCAGAGGCTTTCGCTCTGCCGTCGCGCCGGTTATTTGTTTGCATCAGAGGCTGCAGACAGCACACAACCACGCAACGTTTCATTTCTAACGCTCAACCCGCCTCCACCATGGAGGCGGGTTCAACGACGCCGACAACGCACTGGTTGATCCTCTGCGTTGTCAAAAGAAGACAACGGGTCGCCGGAGTATATCTCTTGCGACTCATACCTCAAGATCCAACATATCTCATCCGTTTGGGCTCGCGATCGGATCGCGCCAATATGATATTTCATGTAACCGGTATATGTTTTCCCTATTCTCCGTCCCCTCTCCGTGGCTAAACCAGACTGCTCTATCCTCTGCGTTATCCACAGAATGAGACTCATACCTCAATTCAAAGTATGTCGCCCGTCTGGACTGGCGATACGGATCGTGCCAATATGATATGAACGGTATGTACTTTCATTATTCTTCTCCTTCCCCTCTCCGTCTCTAAAGCCGACTAGTATATCCTCTACGTTATCCACAGAGGCACCCCGGTCGCTGGAGTATAGATTTCGCGACCCGTAGACTGATTTCCGCGATATTTGCAATCACCGGTATGTCCCTTCTCCGTTCTCCCCCTCCCCCTGCTCCCATCTGATCCCGACTGTTGGCTAGTACGCGTGCTCCCGGAGTCTTGGGACAAACGTTCCATGCGATTGCCACCCTCTGTCGCTCTCGACTCCAATTTCACAACCCCATCTCCTCTTATCATCGTCTCCTGACGATCGTCGCGCCCCATTCGCCTCTTCGTAAGTCTGTCTTTCGATTGTTTCCGTCCGATTACGCATGCTGACGACGGTGTCCTTTCAGATTCCCGATTGCACTCGCGACTTCAAATTCACATCCCCATCTCGTGCTATCATCGTCTCCTGACGCTCGTCGCGCCCCACTCGCCCCTTCGTAAGTCTTTCTTTCAATTGTATTCATGTGATTGCCCATTTTGACATCCGACTTTCCGACTTAGGTACAGATACACCTCTCCGTCCACCCATTTTCACCCTAAGCATTTCATTGATCATCCACCCCGATCCTCATGCCGCGATATCGATCATTGCACCTCTAAAATCAAAGCTTAGCGATTATTCGTATCTCATAAATTGTAGTAATTGTCGATTATCAGACAAATTGGCACCAGTTTTTACGGCCCCTGGGGTTTATAAACGTTTCGCACAAGAGGTCAATCGGCAATCCCTAACCCTACTATCTGTTTTATCATGTCGGATTACAACATGTCGAGCGACGACGAGCCCCAAGTCAGATCGCTTACACTAGACGAGTTTGTGTTTCGCGCTAAGCGGTTACTCGACGTCGGCGCCATGGACGACTTTGCCAGATTCGTCCTCACCGGTGTACATGGAGGCACTCAACATCAAGTCGACGCTATTAAGGACACTCTCCGAGATAATCACAGAGTCCAGGCTCTGCGGGACTATGATAGTATCCTCGGAATCCACGCCGACATATGTGTTGACACACCCCTCATGGTGTACCCTGTCTCCAAGTTCGAAGACACTCTAAAGCGGAATATACATATCAAATATTCCTTCGAGGATCCAACGGTACGTATTCGTATTCATTATCCGTTTTCATTTCTATTTACTATGGCTTCAATAGGGCGACTACACCGTCCCCGTCCATCGAATCCCCAACCTTTGTGTCGCGAAGTGGGGGACGCATAACATGATCCGCGCGCTGCTCCCCGGCCTTTACGACAAAGAGCGCAAATCCCCTTTCCTGAGCCAACATGAACTCGCCGTATTTTACGAGAAAGGACTCCGTCCGGCTGTCGAAGTTCTCTTGGAAAGTGGAGCCGCTGAATGGCCTCCGACCTACACTGCAGAGATGTTTCGGGCCCGAGGGAAGAACGGCACCCTTTCCTTCCAAACAAAGACCATGCCCAAATGGCACGTCAAGCGTCTTGGGGACGAAATTCGCCGCGCGCTTTCAGAAAATGATATCCCTTGGGGCGCTGGACTTGTTTTTTTGCATCAAATTCGCGGTGTCAAGACATCTAACGTCCATACTCCCGTCCGAGCCGCGGCTACGACTGCTTTCGAGGAGTTTCTTCAGGATCATAAATTTGTCCAGGAGGCACTGTTAACTGGCGACTGGTGGATTGACGTTGGGGTAGAAATCGCATCGCAGGATATGCAAAGTCTCGCCTGGCGTACCGACTCCCATTTTCATATTGTGAAGAGCGTCGTCAAGATTTCTACGAGACATGCCAATCGAATTACGCGACCTGGAAGCTCGAAATACATACGCGATATGACTTCCCACCTCACGGCCGTCTCTGGTTGCCGAATCAGCCCCGGTGTTCGAGCGCAGGGTCCCTACGACGTCAACTATTTCCAGATGTATACTACCGATAAATCGATCACATACCGCCAGGATGGCACGCACTTCGGCAAATTCTTGAAGGGCCAAGATATCCTGAAAAAGAAAGCCGACAACTACTGCCACGACCTCTACGAGCTCTATCGAGAAGCCTCGGATAAGAACTATGCACTTGCCCGTATCGAAGTCCGTGTTCCCATCGTCCACGCTTCCTTCGTCCTTCTCGATATCAATGTCAATACTTTCCGTAACGGCCTGGTATCCTTTGAACCCGTCGTTTGGTGGTAAGTTTTATTTCTTTTTACGTCAACTTTAACTAATACTTTATCTCCTGTTGTAAGGAGTTTGAGAGCGTACCGCATACTTGCCTTCAAGCATGTTCTAGCTAGGCAAGCCCTTGGGACCGCTCGCCTCCGCGCCACCGACAACGCTATTCTCCTAACGGCTGCCGCTCCATGGTTTTTGAACGGTCTTCATTCCGCGCCGGATAACGGGCCATCCTCTCGCGATTTGATGGGCAAAATCCTCCCCCTTGTTAATCGAGTTGACGCAGACGAACAGACATTAGCTTACCCTGCTAGCACGCGTGCTCGAATCCGACAGTCCCACGACGATGAGGACGACGACGAGGACATGAATATTGATCCCGACGACTACGAAGAAGAAAACATGTCTGTGCATTCCGATCTCTCAGATGATGAAGATGTTCCAATTCCTATTCATCCACCCTCGCGTCGCAATAATCGTCCGGAAACCTTGCCCTTCAACCCCTACGGCATTGTTTTTCTTCGCAAGATACGCATCGGACATGAGATCGTCGTTCCTCGCTTTGCGGAGGCGGATGCGCCGATGATCACCAATCAGACATTCCGCTATATCTTTGGCATTGACAGGGATGAAGTCGATACCGAATTCTTTAAAGGCCAACTCGTCGTCCCATCCAATCCTCTTCGCGTAGCGAACAAGACCCGTCGGACCGCTAGGAGACTCCTGGACGAGGAAGAAGCGCCGAAGATCTTCAATCTGGGCGAGCGTGGATATGAACTTCAACCTCGATGCGCGATGAAGGGTCCGACTTAGAGTATGAACAGCCAGAGGTGGAAGAGGAAGAGCTCGATATCGACACGAAACTTACGGCGCTGTGGCGCCAGTTTCTCGTGGATATCACAGCGAAGGTTCCCAACCGCAGAGATGCCTCGCAATCCTCGTACTGCATGCTGAGCAAAGACCAGCGCGATCACGTTAACGACGCCACCTATCAGAACCTCCGATTGCGCGACTACTTCAGCGACTGCCAGTTTAAAAAAGCGTCGCAAAAGGATTGGGATGCAGCGTTCAACAAATTTTGGCCTGAGAAGGGGACACAGCTAACCGGTAAACCTCAGAACTTCCCCTCTATGCAATACTACTTGGCCTGGGGTGTTCTGATTTCCGACGCCGACGACGCAACCATCGAAGAGATGCGCAAGGCCGTTCGAAAACGCTTCAATTACTTGAAATGGATCCCAAATGTCCAATCGGATCGCGTCTGGTGGACGAAGCCGGACTATTCGTTCGACAGGTACCCAGAATCTGATAGATTGGAACCCGCCCCGCGCGTTTTGATTAGATGGTGCGAGTATCCGGTCGTATAGACAAATGCTGTTTAGTTCCTTATTCCGTACAACAATCGTATTTGTAGTGTCAATATAACCCGATGCTCATTACTGCCGGCTCCATGCCCAGATCTGAACGCGATCTATCATATAAGTACATCGCAAATTTCGCCGTAATCCTAAATCCGTCATGTCCATACTTCTGACAGCTCTCTGTCCCTCGCTTTCTCCTGCTGACTGAAGAGGAGCGAAGTAATGGGATTATACCCGCAGCCGCTGCAAACCTTCCACGAGGGAGTCCCGACTCGGATAATGTCTTGCCCTACGTTATCATGACTCCTCACGAGCGCGAGGCGGTATTGGATTTTCACGAAGCGGAGCTCGAGTGGTTCGATTGGGAGTACCTTTCCACACGCAGATCCCTGAACACCTCTCTTGGAGTACTGATCATTAGGAAAATCGCGAGTAGGATCGTAAGTCATTTTTTGTATATTCAATCTGAATGTGCGACTTAACTTTAACGTCGGCGTACACAGAGGGATTTGGGACTCGACGTTTATTCCATTGCGCGGAGCCGTGCTGCCTTCGATCTCATCCGGCATTTGGTGGTCAGTGAAACTGCGATGCTCAAATTTGACGCCGCACCCAACGACATCGGCGACGCGCTCGAACACTGTGAAGAAACGCGAGAGTTGGAGCTGATGGGTAGGAACGCCGTGCGTCGATTGGATTGTGCGTATGCGGCCAGGCTTACAGTGCGTAAATATAATTCTAAATGTCTATTTCACCTCTGAGCTTTTCTATTTTCTACAGAACCTCAACATTTACAACGAGATTTACACGGCGGCACCCTAAGGGTGTTCTTATCATTTCTACTTAGAGTAAATTACGGTCGGAGTACATTTTCTTGACATAGAATGCCCACATATTCTCCTGTAAATCTGTAAGTGCTGGGGTGCGCTATGATGCTATATTTTATTACCCGTGTCATCGTACTGGGGCGCGACGATCCCCACTATGTAATGCAATCGTGATTTTTTATTAATATCACGCGCGTCGTCGTGCTGGGACGCGACGATCCCCACGGACGGAGGCAGACCGAGGCACGTGACCTTTCACGGACATTGCCATGATGCATCGTCACTGATCCCCACGGGACGGAGGCATGCCGAGGCACGTGACCTTCGATGGTCAAGTTTTGATCTGATTCTAACGCACTTCACTCGCCAACCGCCACCACCACTCGCCAACCGCCACCACCACCAGCGTGCTCCGCGTCTATCGCGTAGCACACTACTCAAGATTCCCGGTGTCTTGCGTTTATCGCATTGCACTATTCAAGACTCTGGACCTCAAGACGAAGGGTTAGCCAACATCACCACCAACGGATTACTGGTGCTACTGCGTTCATCGCGTAGCACTCTTCAAGACCTTGGACCCTCAAGACGAAGACTTTCCATTCCAATAGCTATTCGACGCGTCGACATGTCGTCCTCCACCCGCTCTGCCGCTCCGTCCTCCTCTTCGCGGTTCGTACTTTGCAACTCTCTCTACACCCCAGCTGATATTTTCTTCCTTCTAGCACCAGTGCTGGCCTCCTTCCGCCTACTCTGTTCGATAAAACGGCAATGTGGCATCCTGAGTCAGGTCTTGTCGTCTCTCCCAACGCTTCCTACGTTCCCAAAATGATCCCCACATACCGCCACGGCCGCCGAGATTTTTCAACGCCATCGATTCTCGCTGACTCCGAAATCTATATGGCCTTCCAACCCCGCTTCGTCAGGAACAGTGGAGACCTCTTCGGGCGTCTCAATCTTACCAGGGACGCGCTTTCTAAGGCTATCGTCTGTACTTCCGACCGTAAATTCGCCTTGGACGAAAACATCGCAATTCGCTGGATTCGCCTCGAGAACGCTTTGCTCGATATCGGCGGCGAGCTACTCAGTCTTCGGGACCTTCCCTCCCTCGTCCTCCCCAGTTCTCCTTACGAATATGGCTATCGTAACGGTCATGCAACCAAAGAGATCGCACTCCGATGTGCTATTCGTTCGCGCGATGCCTTCAAGGACTTAGCGACTGTGGTCAGCTTCGGCCTCGCGTTGAACATGGACCCATCGGGCTCATATGACGCTGCTTTCCTGAGACTGATGTCTCGACGCTCTTGCCCGGTCCATGGGGCATGGCTTGACCTGCTCGGGACGTCGTACGTGGCCAATTTTAGCGGAAGCTTCCGTGTCGGCGTCGTCGTCAATCCTTACCAAAGTCATTGGGTGCGCTGGCTGCCCCACTTCGTTCTGGCGCGTGTTCCCGTCTGGATCTTATGGGGCCACGATTTCATGACCACAATGCCGCAAGATCGTCACATTTTAGATCTTCTCCCTCCCCTAGATGTCATTGAATCCGCCAAGGTCAAGACGCAAACATCCAATAACCTCGTCTTACCGAGTTACCATTACGATCCCAAGATTAGTCGCACTGGGAAAGGCAGACGCGATGACTTCGCTTCAGGCGACGTTGACGATTACATGGCAGTCGACGACCCCTACGATCCTCCTTTCTCTCCTTCACAGCCGGAGCAGAATGCGCCGTCGTCATCCACGCCCTCCACCTCCACCTCCGTGCCAATCGCCCCCTCGGCCTCACCTTTTGCGCCGTCTACGTCTACATCCGAGGCGTTGATAGAGCTGGAGAAGTTCTTCGCGAAAGCAGAGCAGGCTCGGGCTGCTCGTCTCCTCACCGAGACTGCGCCAGAGCGGCAGCGACGACTAAGTCGAGAGGAGAATGCGAAGAAGCACCTTTACAGCAAAACATCTACGGTCTACGTGTGGACGCAGATTGGGAATAGCGGCTCGTATATCCGGGAGAAGGTGAACTCGAAGGAAGTCGAATGCGAGTGGTCGAATTTCACGCGCAACCAACGCCGGTTCACATCCCATCGGAACGAGTGGGACCTGTGCCCGCAGCTTCCTAAGTTTTCGGAGGAGAACCCCCAGTCCGCAGAACCCCTCGATAGCGAAGATGAATCTGATGACGACTCTTATATCCTCCCAGTGAAGCCTCGTCTTCAGGTTCCTAACGACCGACACGCAGCTTCCCTTGATACCGCCATTGTCGAAGACCTGCGACAACCAGTTTTGGGGCCGAATGCGGTGGCAGAGGACACCTCGGAAGAGAATCGTCTCAACGCATCCCACGTTGAGACCGTCGACTCCGTCACTTTCCTGCGGGATCGTTTCGGTTTCGACCTGTATTCGCCCCATAATTGGAACATCAAGCTTTCCAAGGATCGGAAAGAGCGCATCTCGTTCAAAAAGGCGCTGACGGCCCTGTCGCTCTCGCAGGTTGTAATAGCACCCGGGGTCGAGGATGGAGTCCTCAACCTCGTCCACATGCTCTTGAACACGAGTTGGACATTCGAACATCTTCCTGCTGCTTTCGACCACACGCCGCAGCACCCGTCACCCGTGTCTCTTAAAAGCGAGACCTTGGACATCGATATTGTAACGACGGGCACTCCAGTGCTCTACCTCGTCCACAAGCGAGGTTGGGTGGACACGCAGCCTTGGATGATCGCGACGTCGGATCCATCCACCGTCTTGCTCATTTTCCGCGAGAAATGGCAAACCGTGGACGTCATTGCGCGGGAACTTGTTCGACGTGGAGTTCCTTTCAACACCGTCGCTGCTGTGGAAGCCCCTCCACCCCTCTATCCCAATCCCCGGCCCTCGATTGGCCTTGGATGTCGACCAGAAACGTACGCCCCGACTCAGGAAGACTACCTGCAGTATTTGCGGGTTCGGGAAAACCTTCTCAGGGGTCCCAAGGGTCGCGCGGCACTTCTACATGGCGGTATCATTGCCCGGATCGCTCGCGACGTCCTGGAGGCATCCACTGTTCTGGATGGGCCGTCGTCGCACGGTAATGTCATTGGCCGGTTCAATCGTTTCACGCTCGTGGACGACCAGCTGACCGAAAATGACAAGGACATCATCTGCGGCGTCTACTTCGTCCAGACCGCTTCTGTTCCGAAGGGTATGGAGGAGAGTTTCGTCGACGGAACGCGCGCCCAGCTTTCGTGGTGGCCTCAGGATAGCACGTGGCGTGCCACGGGCTGTTTCTTGCGAATGGAGTGGACGCCGTTGGCGGAGGAGTTCTATCAGAAGCGCCTCACGCGTAACCGTACGCAGCCTTTCCAACTTCTGTCTGCGAGCGCGTGGAGGTCTGCCCTACGGAAAGCCAACCTGATAACGAAGAGGATCGAGGTGGGTGTCGACCATTACCAGGCAGGGTATGTAGAGGATTGGGTTCGGCGTCAGAAAAGTCGCTTCGTAAGTGCTCATTCGATTGACTGTTGCGTGACGCAATTTACCTTGCCATTTCTTGTAGAATGCTGATCGTCGATAGCTTGTATGCTGCGTTCCGTCCCTACGCACTCCATTCTTGCGTGATCTGTAAGTTCGCACTCGATTGTTCTTCAAATTCAACTTACTGAATTCTTGCAGCAGGCCCAAATCATGACATATGTGTTTTATTATTCGTCGTTCTTGTGTCATGCTCTTTGGCTTGCGGCGTCCGCGGCTTTTTTTTTATTTATCTTTTGTAATATATAGCGATCCGAATTATAGTATTTGCCATAAGTTCAGACCATAAGTCAACGTGAGCGTGAATCTCTCTGGTGACGCGCGACGATCCCCATGCCCAAAGTGCAGGTCGGGAGAACCTAAGTAAATTGAACCGGGCAGTAGAGCTGCACACGGTTCAAGTGAGATTGTTGAATATCGTTGGTGAGATCCTTGTACGAAGCAATAGAAAGCCCTGAATGAATGTTACAGCGGGTAAGCGACACATGAATGCATTTTCATTTGCCTTAAAATATGAATATCACGATTCAACTCAACCAGAATACTTTGGACATTGTAACATGGATAATGAGGAGGGAACATTGAGCTCTTATACGAAACCGTGACGGGCGGAGAAATAGATGCTAATTTACATGCTAATCGACAGACTGAAAGAACGAGACAGTGGGATTGCAACTTTCAATAATGGACGAATAAGAAATTTTATATAGGGCACGGCGAGCGATTTGGTGAATTGGGTGGTAAGAGATATACTCCGCCGACCCGTTGACAATGCAGAGGATAGACCAGTGCTGTCGGTGTCGTTGAACACAAACCAATGCGAGAGACATAAGTTCCAACGTTTTAGGCGCCCAGCCATCAGCTTCTGATGCAAACAAATAACCGGCGCGACGGCAGAGCGAAAGCCTCTGATGTAAATAAATACTTGCACGGCGCGGCGGCAGAGCGAAAGCCTCTGATGTAAACAAATAGCATCACACAACCACGCAACGTTTCATTTCTAACGCTCAACCCGCCTCCACCATGGAGGCGGGTTCAACGACGCCGACAACGCACTGGTTGATCCTCTGCGTTGTCAAAAGAAGACAACGGGTCGCCGGAGTAGATCTCTTGCGACTCATACCTCAAGATCCAACATATCTCATCCGTTTGGGCTCGCGATCGGATCGCGCCAATATGATATTTCATGCAACCGGTATGTGCTTTCCCTATTCTCCGTCCCCTCTCCGTGGCTAAACCAGACTGGTCTATCCTCTGTTTATCCGTAGAAGAAAACGGGTCGCCGGAGTATAGCTCTCGCGACTCAATCTGCCAAATCTGTCGTCGCGCTCCGTAGACTGATTTCCGCGCGATATTTGCGATCGACGGTATGTCCTTGCTCCTTTCTCTCCCTTCCCCTGTCTCCGTCTGAACCCGACTGTTAGCTAGTATGCGTGCCCCCGGAGTCTCGGGACAAACGTTCCATGCGGTCGCCAGCCTCCTGACGCTCTCGCCTTCAAATTCACATCCCCATCCCCTGTTATCATCGTCTCCTGACGCGCGTCGCGCCCCATTCGCCTCTTCGTAAGTTTTTCTTTCTATTGTCTCCGTCCGATTACACCTGCTAACGATATTTTCCTTACAGATTCTCCGATTCGACCGTGATTTATTTATCCGTTCCTACCGTGCATTGCTCTGTTGCTGGTAAGTAGTCCTATTTACATATCTTGAATGTTACATCGAACGCTCATCCCCGTCTCTCAGAAATCCCGTTGTTCGAATGCCCACCCATACCATCGCGAGCGCTATCATCGAACTCCACACCCTCGGCATCCCATGGGATTATCCCGTCTGGCAGGCTGCTACGGGTGTCAAGCACGGCCTGTTTCCTGAGGACCCTAAGCTACTTCCGAAGGGATGGACGCCCGAGGACGCCAGCGACATCGCATCCTATTTCGACCAATACCGCGCTAAGCCCACGGAAGACGAGAAGATCGCTTTCGTTTCGCAAAGGCGAGGCACAGCCCTTCCTGGTCGCGAGAAATGGCGAGATTGGATCAATGCCATCTGGCGATCTGCTGGGATCCACGATAAGATCATCGCCGTCATCGCCGCCAACGACTGCCATCCCCTCGAGCAAACGGAGGATGCCTCTTCGTGGCCTATGGGCGCTATCTGGCTGCCAGTTTGCTTGGACGCTATCGCTGTCGAGCTCTTCGGCGACGAGTGTCTAGATGCAATGGGATGCCTACCCGAACGCTTCCGTGCTCCTACCCAGGCCCTTGCCCAGCGGACTTGGAGCAACTTGACCCAGCGTCTCGATCGCTCCAAGAAGCGCTTCGCTATCTACGAGCAGGAAGCTCTTGAGGCGTTCAACGGTAAATCGATTTCTTACTACTTCCTGCCACATGATGCTTATTATTTTGTATCTACCAGATCTCGACGACGAGACGTTGACCAGGGCTAAAATCACCACCGTCATTCGCGCCGTGGCCAAATGCAGCAATGCCGCCGAGCTCCTGAACACACCAGAGAACCTCGAGAAGATCGAGAAGATGGAGTTGGAGTTGGAGCGCCTGATGGAAGGACTGGGAGCGCAAGTCAGCAAGAAGAAGAAGCAGACGAAGAAAACCCCTGCTCCCCGTAAGTCATCCTCCTTTATTCTTTTAAGTCGACGACCGCCTGACTCTTTTTTTTAATTAGAATTATTCAAACTCTCGGAGGAGATGTTGAGGTCGCTAGCCAGCGAGCAGGCCGTTCAGGACATCATTCTCCTCTATCGCGAGTCCTTCGACAATCCATTAAATGCAGCCGACGACGTCCCTCTCGTTGAGCTAACGCATGATGACCTCCCTCTTCCGACATTTGCCGATGTAACCGTCCATTACCCGCCTAACACCCAGCTCCGCGAGGGCGAGACTGCAACCCAGGATCGCAAGATCATTGTGTTCCCCGAATTTCCCTCGATTAGCTCCCTCATCAAGAAATTTAGCGAAGATTTCGTTTTTTTGGTACGTTACGCAGGCCATATAACCCTCAGGCTCCTGTATATACTCAGCACCGGCCAATAGGATCAGCCGTGGGACAGACGTTCGTCAGATGGGGGGCCGGGTGCCATCACCAGTCTCAAATGGTGACGCGCGATGATCCCCAGATATATGTAGTTGTTTAATATTTACGAATACATCGCACTTTCTGCCTTACCAATGGCGAGACCGGACCAACGTCGTCTGGTTTGGGAGGACGTGAGCCACAAGTCATATTAATCCCGAACCTCCGCGCTCAATCGTCCGCTATCGTGCTAATCATGATCGTGCCCGCATGGCGAACGTGCTCCGCGCTCATTTGTCCACACCACCACCACCCTCTTCGACGGCGTCTACTCTCCGAGAGCTTCCATGCACCCGCGAGCATCCTCGCCGCCCAATTCTGCCCTCTGCGCAGCCGTAACGCTCCTCCACATGACGACGAAGGAGCCTAGAGATCGTTCGTACAAGCCAACAACCCTGGCGCTACTCAACTCGAGTCCCCACGGCCGCTTCCACCCTAAGACTTTGGGGCAGTTGCGACCTGTGGTTTGAATTCTTCCAGGTCTCTGAACGAGGCACTAGTGTCTTGTTCAAAGCTATATCTTGTTGTCGAGAAGCATTCAATTAGAATCAATCCTTCTCAATAATAAGATCTGGCTTTTGACAAGAGACTGGTATATCTCGTTCAGGGGTCTGGGAGGACGTGAACCACAAGTCGTGTCAATCCCGATCCTCTGCGCCCAATCATCCGCGGTGCCGCTAACCTCCTCTGCGTCTACTTCATCAAACGAATAAGCTTCGCCCTTGTTCTTTCACCCTCGCTGTCCGACTCCTCGACGACCATAAGTCGTGTTAATCCTGATCCTCCTCGCTCAATCATCTGCGGTGCCGCTAACCTCCTCCGCATCTACTTCGTCAAACGAACAAGCTTCGCACTCGGTTCTTTCACCTGCAGCACCTTCCTCACTGTCCAACTCCTCGACGCCCGAGATCGTCACCATCATCGCCACCACTCGCACAAACGGAGGATCTGACTTTGGGGCGGTCACCACCCTGTGGCTCGCATCCTTCTGGACCTCTGAGTTTTGAACGAGACACTAGTGTCTTGTTAAAAGCTTTATTTTGTTGTTGAGAAGCATTCAATTAGAATCAATCCTTCTCAATAATAAAATCTGGCTTTTGGCAAGAGACTGGTATATCTCGTTCATCACCCATGGGTTAGGGAGGACGTAAGCCACAAGTCGTGTTAATCCCGATCCTCTGCACTCAATCATCCGCGGTGCCGCTAACCTCCTCTGCATCTACTTCGACAAACGAACAAGCTTTGCGCTCGTCCTTTCACCTGCAGCACCTCCTCGCTGTCCGACTTCTCGACGACGGACAAGTCATATATCCCGCCCCTTGGTGTCACCTCACTGGAGTCTCCAGGCTGCCTACAGCGTGTTCGTTTGCCTCTTACCGCCCAATTGCACCCTCCGCGCCTCTGCGAGCGCTTAGCTTACCTTAAATAGAATATAACTCTTGCCGCATATTAGTGTTTTTAATAAAACAAATTGTTTCCTCACTGTATAACCATCTGTTAGAGTTTATACAGTCGAACTTTGTTACGTTCAGACCCTTCAACCCAAATACTTCTGATCCCGGGTCCGATTCTTTGTGATACACCCTACATAGTTTTTACTCTGTGTTAGCACTCGTGTATTATATTATTTTAAGTCTATCTATTCAACCAGCTTCTCATTGTTGTCATCTGCGCGTGTGGGAAACTTAATAAATTTCGTGAGACGTTCAATAAAAATTCCTTTTCGCTCTGTACGGTTTAACAATTTGCTTGTCTGTAATATTTCTAAGTCCAACTCAACCGAAACCCTTCGTGAATTCTGGATGTATATCATAAGTGAATGAGCTTATTTGTATGGTAAAGTCAAATATATAGTAAAATACACGCCAGAGGCGTGCATTGTACTATATATTGGATTTATCCAAACATAAATAGCAATAACACTTTATGTATCCTCTTTGAATTACGGTAACGTGTTTGTGAAGGAGTTGGACTTTGAAATATTACAGACAAGCAAATTTTCGGGTACACTGATGGTGTGTTTTCCGTGGGGTGCACTGATTCCCATGCTACCGTCTATGTACACTGAGCATAATCTGACTCTATGTGACATGAGTGTGTCCCGCGGGGTGCACCGAGCCCCACGCCACCACTGTCTCTACACGACATGAGTGTGTCCCGCAGGGTGCACCGAGCCCCACGCCACCACTGTCTCTACGCGACATGAGTGTGTCCCGCGGGGTGCACCGAGCCCCACGCCACCACTGTCTCTATGCGACATGAGTGTGTCCCGCGGGGTGCACCGAGCCCCACGCCACCACTGTCTCTACGCGACATGAGTGTGTCCCGCGGGGTGCACCGAGCCCCACGCCACCACTGTCTCTACGCGACATGAGTGTGTCCCGCGGGGTGCACCGAGCCCCACGCCACCACTGTCTCTACGCGACATGAGTGTGTCCCGCGGGGTGCACCGAGCCCCACGCCACCACTGTCTCTACGCGACATGAGTGTGTCCCGCGGGGTGCACCGAGCCCCACGCCACCACTGTCTCTATGCGACATGAGTGTGTCCCGCGGGGTGCACCGAGCCCCACGCCACCACTGTCTCTACGCGACATGAGTGTGTCCCGCGGGGTGCACCGAGCCCCACGCCACCACTGTCTCTATGCGACATGAGTGTGTCCCGCGGGGTGCACCGAGCCCCACGCCACCACTGTCTCTATGCGACATGAGTGTGTCCCGCGGGGTGCACCGAGCCCCACGCCACCACTGTCTCTACGCGACATGAGTGTGTCCCGCGGGGTGCACCGAGCCCCACGCCACCATATCTATGCTGTCCCTACACTGTCATACTCCGGGACCACCTCTCACCTCACCACTTCTGCTCCGCCACTTCTGCTCTGCCTCCGCCGCCATCGGCCCTCAACGCCTACTTGGCGCCCGTTCCAGCGCCTACTTGGTGCCCGTTCCAGCGTCTACTCGCCGCCCGTTCCAGCGCCCGTTCCAGTGCCTACTTGGCGCCCGTTCCAGCGTCTACTCGCCGCCCGTTCCAGCGCCTGCTGCGAACACACTCTCCGCCCGCTTTCCCGCTCCCCGTCCATTTTTCCAGCTATTGGTACCAGAATGGCCCCCCCCCATTCCGCCAGAGTCTGTAATACTAAGACTTCTGCTTGATGGCGGGAGTTATTGGATGTCTATGTAGCGCCTGAATAAATAGAGTTATTGCAGCCAGAGAACTGTTCAGATGCATGTGTATTTAGTACTGAAGGCCAAATTACAAACTGAACTTCACGTGTTTCCTAGCTGCTCTACCATGTTCTTTTTGCTACTCGATCTAGTGACAAGCACCGTGAAACGTATCATAATTTCATGTTTCTCCTTCTCGCGCTGTCATCTGTCATTTAACGCATGATGGCGTTCCTCCGCTTCCACCTCGATACAGTGTATTTTCTTTTTGCTACTCGATCCAGTGACAAGCGCCGTGAAACGTATCATAATTTCATGTTTCTCCTTCTCGCGCTGTCATCTGTCATTTAACGCATGATGGCGTTCCTCCGCTTCCACCTCGATACAGCGTATTTCAGCTGCAGTCTTCTTTTCTTGGACTTCGAGCTCAAGTTTCTGCCGTTTGAGTTGGATTTCGGCCATTTGTAGCTCATATTTCTGGATCGCAGTAAGCCCTTTTGCTGTATCATCATCTACAGCTATTGGTTGCAGAATGGCCCGCGGCAAGTAGGCGCTGAAACGGGCGGCGAGTAGGCGCTGGAACGGGCGGCGAGTAGGCGCTGGAACGGGCGGCGAGTAGGCGCTGGAACGGGCGGCGAGTAGGCGCTGGAACGGGCGGCGAGTAGGCGCTGGAACGGGCGGCAAGTAGGCGCTGGAATGGGCGGCGAGTAGGCGCTGGAATGGGCGGCGAGTAGGCGCTGGAACGGGCGGCGAGTAGGCGCTGGAATGGGCGGCGAGTAGGCGCTGGAACGGGCGGCGAATAGGCACTGAAACGGGCGCCAAGTAGGTGCTGAAACGGGCGACGAGTAGGCACTGAAACGGGCGACGAGTAGGCGGCGGAACAGGCCGAGAGTAGGCGGTGCAATGCACCTTTATCCAAACTGAAATAGCAATAACACTTTATGAATCCTCTTTGATTATGGTAACATGTTTGTGAAGGAGTTGGACTTTAAAATATTACAGACAAGCAAATTTTCGGGTACACTGATGGTGGCTACCGTCTATGTACACTTCGCATAATCTGACTCTATGTGACATGAGTGTGTCCTGCGTGGTGCACCGAGCCCCACGCCACCACTGTCTCTATGTGACATGAGTGTGTCCCGTGGGGTGCACTGAGCCCCACGCCACCATATCTATGCTGTCCCTACACTGTCCCTCCGCAATCCCTACACTGTCCCTATGCCATCCCTGTGCCATCCCTGCGCCATCCCTGCGCCAACTCTCTGCATCCCTACACCATCTCTCTGCATCCCTACTCCGTCCCTAGGGATCCCTACTAAAAATCCCTAGGGATCCCTAGCAATATAGTCCCATAACCCTGGCCAACCATCGATGGTGCAGCTTAGCTGTTTGGCATAGGGGTTGATATATATGAATGATAATTGCACCACACAATCCAGCTATGCACAGTTGAAGATGCCCTGTCTATTGACGTGACGGCCCTTTTGCGCTGAAACACCACCACCGTTCGGGGCAATGCTCAGTTTTCCAGAACTGTGCATCTTAGCGGTGTTCACTGCTAATGTATATGACCTGTAGCAACCTATCAGTCATGTTTTCGGAGTGGCACAGTTCTTGGATCAGTCGCAGCGAATATTTAGTCGATCCCAAGGCCAAAACGCCATCTGACCGCTGAGAGACAACCAAGAACTGTGCAGCTTAGTGGCTTGGCACAAAAATAGTTTGAAATATATAAAAAAACATGAGATAGGAGACGGGCTGGCACAGTTGAAGACGCGGCCGCTATTGACGTGACGGCCCTTTTATACTGAAACGCCACCACCGTTTTGGGCAATGCTCAGTTTTCAAGAACTGTGCATCTTAGCGGTGTTTACTGCTAATGTATATGGCCTGTAGAAGCCTATCAGTCATGTTTTTGGAGTGGCACAGTTCTTGGATCAGTCGCAGCGAATATTTAGTCGATCCCAGGGCCAAAACGCCATCTGAGCGCTGAGAGACAACCAAGAACTGTGCAGCTTAGTGGCTTGGCACAAAAATAGTTTAAAATATATAAAAAATCATGAGATAAAACATAGGCTGGCACAGCTCAAGACGCGGCCGCTATTGAAGTGACGGCCCTTTTACGCTGAAACGCCACCACCGTTTTGGGCAATGCTCAGTTTTCCAGAACTGTGCATCTTAGCGGTGTTTACTGCCAATGTATATGACCTGTAGACGCCTATTGGTCATGTTTTTGGAGTGGCACAGTTCTTGGATCAGGCTCAGCGAATATTTAGTCGATCCCAGGGCCAAAACGCCGTCTGACCGCTGAGAGACAACCAAGAACTGTGCAGCTTAGTGGCTTGGCACAAAAAATAGTTTGAAATATATAAAAAATCATGAGATAGAAGAGGGGCTGGCACAGTTCAAGACGCGGCCGCTATTGACGTGACGGCCCTTTTACGCTGAAACGCCACCACCGTTCGGGGCAATGCTCAGTTTTCTAGAACTGTGCATCTTAGCGGTGTTCAGGGATAATAGTTATGGCCTGTGGGAACCTATCTGTCATGTTTTTGGAGTGGCACAGTTCTTGAATCACGCACAGGAAGCCTATTACCCTCCAAAACGTCGGAGGAAAGGCACCGATCGGGCCACAGAGACCTTGAACCCTAACCGATCAAGGTCAAAGTTTTTGTTTCAGGGTCAGATAGCCCTAACCCGGCCCTCCGGATAGACAGCCCTTCATTTCACAGTCAAAGGACCTCGCGTCGGGTTGTGCGGTGTCAGGACGTCTGCGGACGCCGCCCCGAGGGACCGAGGAACTGTGCCGCTCCAAGAATTTTTTTGGGACCTTGTAATTGGTCAAGGACCCCCCAAAAAAAATTTCAGGGTCCCCGGCTGAATTCGGGTCACATCCGAGGGTGGAATGTAGGAACACTATAGATAGGACCCTACCACCGCTTTTCTTTCTAAGGAGCCCAAACCATCACTCTATCATCAACCGTGTTCCGCAGAGGGTCTTGACTGCTTGCCACATTATGAGAGATGTTGGTACCACCAACAGATCTATGAACAGGATGGATGCGTACAATGCTTTGCTAGTAGATAGTTGTGACAAAGTCCCCAACACTCATCCCCGCCTTTGGTATGGCATTTTTGGCTGGGGAGTGACTGGACAGCCAGTCAGATTCAAAGACCCCAAGCGGTATGAAATCTATAGAAATACAAACTGAGACTTTACTAGCTATCTTATTTTATATCTGTATTAATTTCGACGTATTTTCTGGTATTTTATTTCAGTATATGCTGCGTCAATTATTGAGTGGCAGAGATGAGAGCGTGTGGCCCAGATATAAGTTCCGTGAAACTTAGAGTACGTAGAGTTGACGCACAGGGAGTAGAGTAAACTGAATTAAATTATCCATGCATCTCTAAGTTCCGTGGAACCTATTTCTCCTTGTAGCCACCGATCTCTAAGTTTCTGGGCACCTGTTTTGTGTCGTAGCCATGTAGCCATGGCTACGTGGTGAGAGACCCAGCCTGGCCTCTTTTATTTGTAGTTATGCTGTTCTCAAGTTCCACGGAACTTAATTCCTGATCCCTAAGTTTCCTGGATGACAATTTCATTGTAGCCACTGATCCCTAAGTTTCTGGGCACCTGTTTTGCGTCGTAGCCATGTAGCCATGGCTACGCCATGACAGACCTCACCTTGGCTTTTTTTTTGTAGCCATGCTATTTTTAAGTTCCACGGAACTTAATTCCTGAGCCTTAAGTTTCCCGGAAGGGTATTTTGTTGTAGCCGCTGATCCCTAAGTTTCTGGGCACCTGTTTTGCGTCGTAGCCATGTAGCCATGGCTACACAGCAAAACACCTCACTCTGCCTCTTTTTGTATCACCATGCTGTTTTTAAGTTCCACGGAACTTAATTCCTGAGCCTTAAGTTTCCCGGCAGGGTATTTTGTTGTAGCCGCTGATCCCTAAGTTTCCCAGAGGCTGTTTTCTGTCGTAGCCGCTGAACCCTAAGTTCCGTGGCACCTGTTTCCTGTCGTAGCCGGCTACGGGAATAGGAGTCCTATTCCCAGATGCAGCTTATTAGCTTACCTGTTTCTCTAAAAAAAAAAACAAAGAAACATGTCACATATTTTATTTTGAAACATTACGCAAACATTAGTCCTGTTTTGAGGATGTTTTGAAAAGAAATTTTATAATAAAATGCGACATATAAATTACCGAAACAGTTTAAAAACAGGTCTTCTATTTTTAATTATTTTCTTTGTCAAACGTCTTAAGTACCTGTTTTCCTTCCAAACATGAATAAAAATCCATCAGTGATTTCTTTTTGGTGCTGTTTCTTGAAAAAAAAAGTGTCAGTGCCCCAGCAGTGCACATAAGGATATCTGTAGATACTTAGGATATTTTCTTCTCTCTCTCTTTTTATTCTTATCTCTTAATGCTTACACAGTAACATACATCTTAGCTACTAAAGGCATGTTGTATCTCACAAGAATTCTATGAGCCTCTAATTCTACAAGCCTCTTATTCTACAAAGCTCTAATTCCACAAAGCTCTAATTCTATGGGCTACTAATTATTCTACAAGCCTCTTATTATATTATTCTATGAGGCTCTAATTCTACAAGCTACTAATTCTATGAGCTATTAATGTATGAACTGCTTATGATATGAGCTGCTTATCTACAGGGCTCTTATTCTATGGGGCTCTTACTCTATGGGGCTCTTACTCTACAAGGCTCTAATCCTACGGGCTTCTAATTCAATATTTAATGGTTGAGTCAGAAAGATGCATGCGGTGAGGTGGCAACATGATACTGTCTGTCTAATTGAGTGTTTATGGGAGACACACTAGAGAGTCGAGACAAATAGTATAATATTTATTGGCTCAGGGGCACGGGGCACGCCCCGGGCGAAGCCAGGGTCAAATGCTAGTTATAATTTATTAGATCGAAGAGCTTGAATACTTAGTCGGCGCTTAGGTTGAAAAGTTGTCTGCATTCAGTCATATCTTATCGTCTTTGTTTGGCTGTGGGAACAGGCACGTGCTGGGTTTCAAAAAAAAAGTTGATGTTCACAGAATTATGCAAAGGGCAGTAATACCAAAATATGTTTCTATCCCCTGTAGTCTTTGATTCAACCCGGGTTTACTAAGTGCTGATCATCCAGACCAAAATGTACTGAGACACCCCCCATTTTTTAATATCTAAAGTACTGATACAACATTTTTATAAGTCTGATCTACATGGTTTTATTGTACTGAGACACCCTGGATTTTAGTGACTCTGGATCCAACCCCCTTTATAAAAGTGCTGAATCAATATTTCATAAGTGCTGAATCAGCATTTTATAAGTGCTGAATCAACTATTCTGGATGTCCTGACCCAACCCAGGAAATTCAATGTGTTGAAAGTCCTGAGTCAACCTGGACTTTAATATATCAAACTACTGAGTCAACCTGGACTTTAACCTAAAAAGTCTCAAGTCAACCCAGACTTTGTATAATAAAAGTATTGAGTCAACCTGGATTTTTGGTGTATTGAAGTACTGATTCAACCCTGCATTTCTTACTTATTATATTTGGAATATAACCATTGATTCTCTTTGATCAATTGTAGATAAGCTACATCTTGGCCATGTACCACCACTAGCCTTTGTTGACTCTGCTTATTCTACTTTACTATGCCACCATTGCACCAAAGCAATCAGGTCTCCATTATGCTACTGTGAGCTTAGTCTGTAACTGAAGAGAATGATGGTTCTTGTTGAAATGAATGAGTCACTATCGTTCACTTGGGTTTGAGCAGGTGTGATGAATCTTCATACAGATTCCATTCTGGATTCTATATTTATATTTCTAAATTTACGACTCATCTAAATCTTATTCCTAGTATAGTTTCTAACTTTTCTGAATCTCTTCCACTTTTCCAGTCATCCTCCTTTCCTCAGTGTTATCCTCCTATTTATTCCAGTCATCCTCCTATTCATTTATTCTATGTAAACCCTGTAGTTCTTAGGTATTTTCTCCATAGAGTCAACACATTGCATCGACTTCCCAATCCATTCCAGTTTTCCTCCATTTGGATTTAGTTCCTTACAGCAGGGACCCTTGCAAACACATGAGGGCTTCATTTCTCATTTGCCTAGTTAAATAGTACATGCTCAATACCAGTAGCTATGAATAAATGGGGCCTGCTTAGCAAGAATCAGCTGAAAAAAGAACAGGTATCTAAGGCTGCGATAAATGTGCTTGTCTGCTCACATGTGCTCGTCAATATTCCAACAGTTCTCTTGTTTGCACTTGTTCAGCCTATGATCCGACTGGCAAATTTTATGTTCATATTAAGCCTGAGGATGCTAGGCTCCAGATCGCCTATGGATCTGTGACAGACTATATTGGTATGTCTAAATAGTCTTAAACTAAAAGAGTAATTTTACTCAGCATTAGTGATGTGTGGGCCCAGTTAAGATGCTTAGTGCAGGGTGTGTGTGAACTACTAGATAATCAAGTAGTCATGTTTAACAGACCTTGTGGTGTCTACTAAATGAATACTATCAAATCTGACTTGCTTTACTTTTAATAACTACTTTACTACACTCAAACACCCAAATCAATGTTTAGTTGACTTAGTTTGTCCAAGGTGAGGATAATGGTTTTATAATATTGATACCTACTTGCGATAAAAGAAGGTTCCTAACTATATAACGGCTTGGACAAGGTCTAAAGCATGAATCTCAAATGAATGAGAATAAAATAAGTTGAACATGTGCACATGCATGCACAGTGTAATCTGCCATTGAGAGAGTACAATGTTTTATTCACATATTGAAGTATAAACCAATTTATTAAATTGCGCGGACCTGTGAATCGGAGTACAAATGTGCCACAGCCAATCAAAACACTTCTTTGTCTTTGTCCCCAGAAAGAACTAGCCAATCAAAACAGTTCTTTGTCTTGTGGAAAAGAGTCTGAGCTCTTTTATTATAAAAGATAGTACTGGTATCCTAATCTTACACTACATAGTCTATGACCCATGATCTAGGACTCTAATACATCTTTAAGTAGGCTTGTAATCAGAAGTTTAGATAGCTAGACAAGAAAGATTGAGTCAGTAATACAAAAAATAAAATATCAGGGTTGATTCAGTAGTCAGATATGGAAAAGAGGGGTTGATTCAGAATATGTAATTCAGGGTTATATCAGGAGATGCAATAAATAAAATACCAGGGTTGATTCAGTAGTCAGATATAGAAAAGAGGGGTTGATTCAGAACATGTAATTCAGGGTTCTATCAGGAGATGCATCCTAGTTGAATCAGTAGTTCAGTATTGCTGGAATTGAACTTCAAAAAGCAGGGTTGATTCAGAACATCATATAACAGGGGTTAGCCTTGTAGTTTTATTAAAGTTGGATCAGTACTTAATATTTAGTTGTATCAGTATTTATATTTCGGGGGTTGATTCAGCAGTCATTAAAGGGGGTTTAATCAAAGACTACAGGGGGTAGAAACCCATCTTGCGCAGTAATACATTGGTAGAGGCCATCGTTAATGGCGAAAGGTTTGACGATACATGACGAGCACAAAGAGGAGAGGCGGAGGAAAGGGAAGAGACAGGAAGGAAGGACGCAGAAAAAGAAATAAATGAACCACTGGCTTTCCTGTCCCACGCCGCCGAATGGCGTGTGGGGAAAGAAACTTGGACACCTTGATTTAATGAAGAAAGATCGTCAGCGACATAATCAACGTGTGGGTCACAGATCTCACCCATATTTTGAGAAAATCTGTCTACAGGTCGTGTCTGGTACACATATGTAGATCCCCATCTCGCACCGACCTGTTGATCATATCCCTGACAGCAATTTTGGGATCAGATGTTAGCGACATGGGCTGGGTACGGCAGGGGTGTTCGCGTGAGTGATGGCCTCCATCAATTTCGGCATTGTTGAGATCATATTTTTTACAAATGGTGGTGTACTCCAGAGCTCCATGGCTGATGGGTTCTTCCATAAACCCTCCTTCCACTTCCCCTCCCAACTCCCATTCAAAACCCAACGTGGACACTCCTTGAAGACACCCCGAATGCACATATCCCACGAGACCTGCTTTGCGGTCGAGTGATCTTCAGCGGAAACTACAGTACATGTCCCGCCTCTCCTCCTTCCGTGATCGCCTTCCTCGCGCACTTCCTCTCCCGCAGCGACATATTGCACTCACCACAGTACCGCGGCCTGACGGCCTGACGCAGGCGCCTTATGTGTGTTTCAACGCCCTGTTGGTTCCTCTCGCTGGTGCGGGGTATTCGTGGACTTCTGCGGTACCATCTGCGTCGCCTTCATCTGAGTCCTTGGCGTCATCGGCTGCTACCTACCCTCTTTTGCTGGCTCGGCTGTGCCTCTTCACCCATATCCTTTACCTGCCTCCTGTTCTGTTATTGTCTGCATCGTCTCTCAATTAGGCGTTCTGCATCTGCACAAACGTGAACCCCAGCACAAACCTCTCATCAAACCCAAACTCGAAACTCTCAATTAACACTCATACACCTCCGAACAGCCCTTCTCGCCCACGCACATCGGACCTCCTCGCAAGAAAATGTCCAAGAGCATCGACCGTCAGCAACGTGGCAGATCTGGTGGACGCTATGGAGAGGTGGATGTCGTCGTATTCGGTCAGGGTTGTGGAGACGTGGATGGGGGTAGATGTCGGTGAGTACTGTTTCAGTTGTGGTTTCTGGGTTTTGGAGTTGATTTTTCCGTGTTTCATTTTGCATCTTACTCTCCCATCGCACTCGCGTTTTTCTTCGATGGGATCGATGAGATGGATCAACGCCTGCGCTATAGGCACTAGGCTTCTATGCCCTTGGCAGGATGTGTAGAGTCTTTTTTTCTCGTTCTCGCTTGTTGTGGTCCGTTGCGTCTGACAGGCGATGTTCTCCTTGCGTTTGTTCATTCACACACCTCATTTTCGTCCTCTTTTAATTCCTTCTGAAGAGTGGAGTTCGTGCTGTTGGGTTAACAGGCCGCGTTGTTGGGCTAATAGGCGTTCCTTCTGAGTCATTTTGCTTCTCTCTCTCCCGTTTAATACTTTGGTGATTTTTGTCGGTCGGCTGTTTGGCAGTCTTGTGGGCTTTTATTTTCTTCTTGTTCTTTCAGCTCCCTCTCTATTTTACATCGTTCATTTCTCTTTTTTGCAAGGAAGCTTCGTGATGCAGTCCTGATTGTTCGGTTGTCCTTTTTTCCTTCCTCCTCTTTTATTTTATCTCTCGTGGCGTCTTCTGAGAGATCGAAGTATCCGACGACCTTATTTCTGCTGTCATGTTTGGATCTTTGGATCATGTTTTGCATCGGCTAGACCCTCATGCTGTGTTCTTGCTTAATATCTTCAGTCATCTTGTGCTCTCGCCTTCCGTTTTCTGTCTATTGTTGCTCATTCTTGTTTTCTTTATTTCGTTCCTCGCCTCTTACGTCTTTCTTACCTCGAAGCACCATCGTACTAACATCCTCGCTCTTTTCTTCCTCCCTCTCCAATACAGATATCTGCTGAACAACTAGACGAGCACAAGAGATCCGAGACCAGGCCGGAAAGTACTCCCATCTAGCCATGTCCTAGCTTGATGGCTACAAATAACGATAAAGTAAGCACCCACGCATCGTGTCCGAATCCACAAGCGAACACTTACCATTCATGATATTTTCGCCTTCGTTCCTCGTCCGCTCTCCACTCTCCTTGTCGTTGACAACCGCTGGAGCAGTCCAATCTGACCGGACGCTCGGAAGGTGGAGCTCGGATACGCGTCGAGCACGCCGTGCGGTATAGCGTCGCAGGCAAAGAGTGGAATGTGTCCGACTACGAGACGCGCTGGCACACAAGACCGTGCACAGCCGCTGATGGAATCTAATCTAAGCTATCTAATCTAGCCGAACG
This sequence comes from Flammula alnicola, assembly GCA_015499995.1. Lineage (NCBI taxonomy): Eukaryota > Fungi > Basidiomycota > Agaricomycetes > Agaricales > Strophariaceae > Flammula > Flammula alnicola. The sequence continues at coordinate 8,456 of JADNRV010000419.1, read as the reverse complement.
CCCTGCCAGATCTCACTGGCACACCGCTGCGTGCACCCGCCTCCCATAGTCTACCGAAATCCCCAACTGACCGAGAACAGTCACTGGCAACCGTTGCGATGCTATCGAGCACACAACAAGAGGGATGGGGCAGTCTGATGTCGGTGTCGGCAATGGGAGTGAGGGCAGCATGGTCTTGATACTAGCGTTGGTACGTATTCGTCTCCATGTTCCATCGCGGCTACTGCTGACTCTGCGCTCGTTGCGGTATGTCAGCTTTCTTTCGCCGCCGCTTCTCCTCGCCCTCGGTGTAGCTGTCCTATGAGAAAACCATGCCGGTACGTCGATGTTCAATGGATGGAGTGGCTTTCATTACTGACTGGGCCTTGCCTAGGTTCGTTTCGGTCATACTCTAGGTCATGCATGCAACATCAAGATACGAGGGGCGGGTGGGCGGTAGTGAGGTTGAATTGGTGAGAGAGAGCTGTATATGACGAGAACAACGCTGATGAGTAGGATATGACGCTTCGAAGATGAGGCAACTGACCCTTGGGCAATCGTCAGCGGTCTCAACGCTATCGAGCACAGGAATGGGGTGGGTGGAATCTTAGATGGATTGAGGCATTGATACGGGTGTCGGCAGATGCGTACGTCGCATCTTTGCTTCGTCGTTGCCCATTGTGCTGATTGCGCCCTCGTCATTGTACTCTAGCTGTATTCTCGCGCTCGTTTGTAGTGTTGGCCTGTTGCAAAACGACAAGAGCAAGTCGTCTTTGAGGGCTAGAAGGGGTAGGTGGGCGGCATGGTGTTGGGTTGGGCGTCGGTGTGTCGCTTTCACCTCGGTTGGTACAACTGACGCCGATCTCATGACTTCTATGTCCCATCCTCGTCCATACGGCGAGTCGGTAATGAGTGTTATCTCTATTATTAGCCGCTCGCAGCCGTTAAAATTCCAGATTTATGTAACGAAACGTGCTGCGCGCGTGAACGAGGTATTCATCGACACGTGGAAGCACTAAGAATGACAACGTGGCGCACGCTGCAGGGATGATGGGTGACTACAATGATCTGGATTACTGCTACTGCACGCAAGTACATAAGAGGGATGGAATGGTCAGAGGACGATGTGACTATTTAAAATATGGTCACATCGTCGGACTCACAGACAGCCCTATCCCCTCAACAATATTCACACGGAAAACTGGGACGATGCTATGTTGTTCAGATCTCACTGCACGGCATGTAATAGATAGTGACGTCCTATGACATTTATATCTAAGGTTTTGGGGAAAGGGCGCGGTTTTTCCTTTAATCTCGAGGCTTGGCATGTGCAAAGCGGGCTGTGGTGATCTGTGGGACATGAAAGCCATATTGCGATGAGTTTCGCTAATCCCTGAAAACATAGGAGCCCGGCGACGCAAAGCGATACGAGATCGTAGCCCCCAAAACTTAGGAGACGGGCTCAGATTGCAACATGATGTTGCACTGGAAACACAGGAGGCACTTCCCTGGGTGGGCAAAATGCAGCATCGAGGACCATTGATTTATCCGGAGTGCAAAAGCTATCGTCGTGGAGGGCTCTGGTTGAAGGTCTCTGCGCGATTGGTCCGAAGTCTGTTTCAGCCTGATTGTCACCTACCCTAGAGCGTAAGGCGTCGTTTTCGTCCGATAGTCGACATGTTAGGGAAAATGTCCAAGCCTTCCAGTTGCATGTGTGTTGCGACCCGCGCGTCCTCATTACCAGACACCGGCGGCACTGCCTAGATTTTGACGGTGTTTATCTCAATGCCCTCATGTAGGACGAGGTATTTTCCGTGTGCAGAATTCGCTGCTGGACCTAGCGCAATTGGTAGCCACGGCAGAACTGTAAACAATAACATATATTCATTATTGGAGCAGCAAGTAGGAAAATATACCGCATCTCCCGGCAAACAGGAAACAGCAAATATGTCACATTATGGAAGAGTCGCTTATCATAGCACAACAGCGCAGGCAAAGAGACACAGCAGGAAATACAATTCTGGCAACAAAAGCCCAAAAATCATGAATAACATCCAGCAACCATTGTGATTATTGGTAAGGGGATGGAGAGCGGAGGCGGCTGTGAAAATCAGAGTTGTGCCCTACTGTGTGCGTGAAGTGGAGACTTTGCGTGCTTTGGTGTCCTGTCAGACGCGAAGCAAAACAGCACAGAAAAACCAAGGAAGATTTCACGAGCCATTGTGAGCCTCTCCACCTGAAATTTCCATGAACTCTTCCATCTCATTACTTGGCGACGGTTTTGATTCAGATACATAGACAGGAGTCGTCGGAGAACATGGCAGGTCCGTCTACGCAAGATTCGGCATGCAGAATCTCCACTCCCACCTCCCCAGACACCTCTCTGGACGACGCGAAACCAACGAGATACCACATATTAAGTGGAGCCACACTGGCGTCACCATACATATACATCTGTCAACAATTTTCCTCACACCAGATACACCTGATATGTGGCAGGTCCATTTTTTCCAACCTTAAAGTCGATGAATCCAACATGCCATACGAAATCCTGACTTTACGATGGATCCATCATGCTAAGTGTCCGAAACACGCTATTTCGAGTCCATCAGACGATACTGGCGAACCACTCAGAAGCTTTCGCCGATTTATTCACCGTTCCACAGCTGGAGGGGGAGCATATGGTAGAAGTGTGCCACGCTGTGCACCTATACGATGGATCTGTTACCTCCGCCAATGCTGCATAACCCTTCTACTCGGGAACCAGATCAGTATCGATCTGACATTGTCACGCGTGCTGTCCGCCTCACACAGGAGAACAACATTCCAGAGGCACTTCCCTACGCGTACTACTGCCTCTTCCACTTCGCACACAAGCGGTTTCTCAAAGACCGGCCTGGCGATATATCCTGGCAAGACAAAACGATCATCTTAGGGCGGGAAAGGCTGCAGTCTTCTGCCGGACCCCCACTTGTCAATTGCCGTTGTGCGCTCATGTCCGAGGGCCCCACTCAGAGCGGCACGAGTTGGAGAAACACAAGTCGCTGCATTGCGGCACTTAGAGCTTACGATATATGGGGGGAAAGCGTTGACCGTGAATGACATTAGGATGGCATAATGAGGCGAAACAGCATCACAGCAATATAGCACAGCAGTGCATTAGAGGTTCGGAGTCATGAACATGAGGCGAGAAGTATCTAGCATTAGGCAATGAAACCGAGGTTCGATAACAGCAAACATGAAGCAGCATGATTGGCAGTGGCACGCGGAGCGCGAGTCTTGATGTAATAATCGGCAGTGGCATGCGGGACAGCAAATGGCGGGCAGTGCGAGCGTCGATAAAATAATCAGCAGTGGAACGAGCATACAGTACACGCGAGCCATGTAAGGCAACCAGCATGCAGCAATTCCACGTAATGAATACAGAAGAGTCGCGAACGACATCCAGAACTGAGCATCCAACAGAGGTTCGTTAACGTGAACACGAGGGTCAGCATATGCGAGCCGTGAAAGGCATCCAGCATGTGGCATACGCGAGCCACGTAAGGCATCCAGCATCCAGTAATTCAATAAAAAGCACATAGAGGAGTCGCAAACGACGTCCCATTCAACAGAGGTTTGTTAACGTGAACACCAGTATACGCGAGCCATGAAAGGCATCCAGCATCCAGCATATGCGAGCCATGTAAGGCATCCAGCATCCAGCAATTCAATTCAATGAACATGGAGGAGTCGCAAACGATATCCAACGTCCAGCATTCAACAGAGGTTCGTTAACATGAACATGAAGACCACTCAACAGAGGTTCGTTAACGTGAACATGAAGAGCAGCATACGCGCGCCATGAAAGGCGTCCAGCGTCCCGCATGTGCGAGTATAAACTCCAGCACCCAGCATTCAACAGAGGTTCATTAACGTGAACATGAAGAGCAGCATACGCGCCATGAAAGGCATCCAGCGTCCAGCATGTGTGAGTACAAACTCCAGCACCAGCAGCCACAAGCGACATTCAGCGTGTGCCAATACACAACCAAGCACCCAGTAGTCGCATGGCAAATAATGCAGAACAGCATTCGAGCATGAAAGGAGAAGAGCATAGATAGAAAGAACGAACAAGTCAGATATGCGTGCACAGAACATGGTCAGAAGAGAACGAAAAAAGGCGTACTGGTTCACGCACGCTCGATTGTCTGCATCTCGCATCTGGATGTCAAGTCTTCCGGTGACATTTGGCCAGGTTCTTGGTCGTTAATCGGGCGCTAATTCAGCCGATTGTGTCCACATGCGTTGCAAGATAATAACAGCCGCATCTTCGCTCAGACCGTCATCAGTAAGGGATTCCCCACCATTTGCGTAGATCAAGGTGTTCATTGGGAACATAAGGGAGTAACTCATCAAATCAATGAGCTCAAAGAATGAGGAATTGCACCGTATACATAACTGATGCAAAGTCAAAGTGGGTTTTTTCTCCCAGACCCGCTCCGGTAAGGGATTCCGCCCGTTGAGAGTATCCAATCATGGTAGTTTGTGGAATAAAGCTGGCATGGATAGGTCAAAGTGATTTTCCGCTGGGCGGGGTGAATCTGAGCTCGGGGGCCCGGGAAGATAGTGCGTCTGCTGTCGAAGCACTGGAAGACTTGGAGCGGTATCGCACTTCTTCATCACGTAGACTATTTTCTTTTGTCACGTGATTCTCACTCTGACTTAAGAATTAAAGAAAGTGTCGACTTTGAGGATGCGCGTAACTCGCCCAAGAAGCGCATCTCGACCCCCCACCGCCAGAGAGAAGAAAGCTGGGATGATGATCTCGACGATGACCAGGACGACAGCGCCAAGTTCGGCCTGTTCGCGGAGAAGGAGGAAGATAGGACTGTCACTGCCAGATCTCGCTGTGCGGCGCTCTCTCGCTTATCGTCGACACCCCCTCTACCCCCACAGCCCCCTTTTCTACCCTTACCTTTTCTCATGAACCAACCACCGCCAACGGCTTCATACCTCGCGCAGGATCAACCCTTCCCAAAAGGATCTCCCACCTCGTCTGTCTTTTCCATGGCCAACACTGTCAACACTTACTCTTCCACGGCCCACCTACGCCCCACCTCAGCTTTCGCCCTCCTCCCACCCTCGCCGCCCATACACAAAGAACGCGAGCGCCGTTGGCTCAGGAAGAAGAGCCGTCCGCGCCCGCAGGGCTTGTTCGAGCTCTCCTCTATGAATGGTGACTTGCCCAGCAAGCAGCACCGGGTCTCATTTTCCGATGGCTAGGCTAGCGAGCCGCATCGTCCTCCTAGCCCCGGTCGTGGCCCTCCTACGTCCTCCGAAAGGGCAGTGGCTGCCAGGATGACCAGGAGGAGAGCAGCCACGCCAATGTCGGATGTTTCTTCTGTCGATGAAGAGCTGGAGGTGGACGGTTCACAAGAGGTTGCTGTGGATGTGGGTAATACTGGGCCTGCGCATTCGGCCCCGCTTTCGGTGCCTGCAACGCCGATGAAGGGTGCACCGCTACTTAATAGGATCGGCAGTGTGAAGAGGTGGGGCGTGAGGAGGAGGAGAGGGACCAGTACAACGCCTTCGGAGATGATAGGTATGTGCCGATTTTTTTTCTTTGATATTTTCCCTCTCATTCGTATTTTCGACCCAATTTTTCCCCCCAGTTCTTGTTGATTTTTCTAGTCTTTTCTTACCAAATCACGTACTGACGACCTTCTAACTTACAGACTCGCAAGACAATGAGACCCAATGCACGCCATGGCCCCACTCCTCTATGTCCTCCATCGCAGCACACGACTCCGCCACACGTACAAACCTCCTACCACCGCCTCGCCCTCCAGCCCCGGCTCTCCACCAACCTCATCCTCGCACTGGTTTTTTGAGCTACCAGCGCTGAGAGCCCGCTGGCGCTGGCGGCGGCAGGTCTACGTCGTCCTCCGTGGGCAACGGCAGTACAACAAACACGACACAACGGCGAGGAGGGGGCTCTCAAGGAGCAGGAGCTGCACAGGAGGCTATTGAGCTCTGTACCCGGACGTCGGCGTCAGCATTGGGCAGAACAGCTTCAGTGGGAGCCGGACGAGTATGCAGGCGGATGAAATTATGCAGGTGGCGATGCAGAGGGGTAAAAGGTGCTACATAATGTCGTCTAATCATAAGTCCATACAGTGTCTAACAGATGTGCGGGCTAAGCTATGAAAGGTTCATCACGAGTTTCGTCCATGCTATATCTCTGAAGTGTGTGTAGTACAATTAGACTAAGCAAGGAATTGACGCAGAGAAAACTTGCCTTGATGTAAGCTTCGACGGTCCATTCGACCTTTGTCTTATCTTCAGCCCAAGCGATCCGAGGCAATTCCTGCGCGCGAATTGGGTCCAGCTTGTTCGTCTTTAGATATGAAATGAGTTCGTCGTTAGGACCCGCCTCTTCAAGGAAGAAAGGGAGATATTGAAGGCCAGCTTGGAACGCTTCCTTCGCTGTACGTTCTCTGAATATTTTGTCGTCATGCTCCTGACGGTACCAAGTCCATTCAGAAGGTAGCTTGTATTGGCAAATCTTACCACTGAATTCAAATGCGCGTTAATAACGGATGTCTCGGTATGTATTCAAGATCAACTAGCTCTGGCACAATTGCCCCGTATCCTCACCTATACAAACCTCGAAACTGCTTTGGAGATGACGCACTCAGCCTGCCCAGCTTTCCTAGTCCGCCAAAGTATCACCAATTTGAAGAATCGTGCAACGCCGGCAACATCCAAGTTGATGAAGACCGTGAAGGTTTGGACGACTCGGGTAGCCAGTGGGAGGTCCCTTCCAGCGATAGCGAGGAGCTGGAGCTTGACCTCATCTTGGAGCACAGTGCACTGGTACGTTTTTATGCTTATCGCTCACACTCCTGACATTTATTTGCGGCACCGCAGACTTCTATCACTCGGCCTTCAAGTCCCGCCTCTTGGCCTCTACCTTCAAATTCTGCCTTGCATGCAGATCCAGCCCCTCTTGTGCGTGACGCCGCATGGTGGAGTGCTCGCGATGAATATCTTCGTCATTTACAACCACAGGTATGTCCATTTACTGACTCCGTTTGATCTGCTCACGACGAACCTCTTTTCCAGGAACGAGAACGCTACGAGCGATATGAGGCTGCTTTGAACGACACGCAGGACAACGGGGGCGCCATTGCCATTACACAAACCCCGCATGATGATGTATGGTGGGCTGAATGGCGTGATGCTCGGGACGAATACGTTCGTTACTTGGAAACTCAGGTACGCTAGTTTAATATCACCATTGTATAATATCACTATTTACCTGTGTTCTAGGACCGCAAGCAGTATGAAAAATCGGAGGCGGCTTTGAATGATGTGCAGGACGCCTATCCCAGCAACATTCTAAGGGATACCGTTCTTACGCAGCCTGTGAGCCAAACTTTGTTAGATCCCTCAATGCAAGAGGTTAAACGTGTACGTGGTTTCTCTGTTCTATTCAATATGATTTTTATTCTATGATTTCTTTTTCTTTTAGATTAAAGAGCGTGCTGCACAGTTCCGCGGCCAGCTGAAGGACAAGGCGAAGGAGCTGGTCGTGACAACATATGGCCTGATCGACCCGAAAAGCCTGACTAGTCCTACTCCTGAAGAGATTGAAGCTACAAAAGAACGCAATCGTGAGATCTTGGCAGCTCACAAGAAGAACAAGTACTAGTACAAGGTTTGTTTAGACTTTTAAAGATGGCATAGCTACTCACATCATCAACTAGGAATGCAGTTAATTCTAGATATGTCAGTGATTGCTGGGGTAGTGCACGTGGATGATAAACGGACCGATGTAACAGGTGAAGAATATCTAACTCGGCCGTCGTGAAATACGAACAGCTAAATTGATGAACGACGGAACGACTCTGATATGTTAAAATCACGGTTCTCCCACCATACTACTGGGTATCCGAAAGAGGAAAAAGAAGGAAAAAGGAAGGAAAAGAGAGAGAAAAAGAGAGATTTCACAGAAATGGACTGATTTTTTTTCGCCAATAGATATCCAAGCTTGATTCCGCGATCCTGTCAATTTTTCTGATTTTTGGGTTTTTTTCCCGGCGCGCTTTGCACGCATCAAGCTTGAGAATTTACTGTTTCTGGGCAGGTAGGAGACATAATTTGAGCTACCACCTTTATTAATTTACCTATGGACCTGCGATCAATTATGAGTATTCTATGTGTATATCTAAACCTTTTGAACACAAAAACCCTGTGGACCATCTGCTGAAACTGGACAGAAAAGGGCTCTTGAGGAGGGGATACAGATGTCGGGATGAGGAGGAGAGTTAGGCGGGGTTGGACTGCACACGGAGATATTCTCTCTGAACGGCGAATATCAGCTTTATTTTGTATGTATCATATATATCATGTAATATAAATCAACTGCTCTCAGCTTTATCCGTGCTTCAAGATAAGGCAACTGTGGTCTGTCAAACATAAAAGACACAAAA
>JADNRV010000418.1:0-37041 GCA_015499995.1 Flammula alnicola | reverse complement strand
GGTTGATATAAGACGTCAGAAATTGGTGTAAAGATGAATTGAATTTCGGTTTGGGGGCTCGCTGTCGGGATTTGTGAGGGTTGGAGGAGGTCTGCGAACGATTAATTTGATTCGCTTGATGCTTAGCTTTGGGAGAGGAATATGGTGGTGGTGGCGCAATATCTGAAGGTGGTGGTGTCGCAGGAGGTAAAGTGTGTCGTCCACGGGCGGACGAACCTAAGGATATTTTAGCAAATACAGTAAAGCAAGGTGATTAAGCTTACTGTGAGTTTGATCACAGGTTTTGGGGATGGTTTTGGAGCAGGAGGTTCTCTCAACCTTCCGCTACGCCTCACTATACCGACGGAGATGACTCATCAGGCGGCGGCGGCGGAGGACAGACGAGAACCTCGCTCGTGCCATTTGTCGAAAAATTGCCAGCAGATTTTTCTAGCTGCTCCAGAACATCAACGGAGACCGACGCGGTCCTTTTCAATTTTGTGTGCGAACGTTCCCATTCGGCTTCCGTCGTGGGGATTCGCGAACGGATACCGATCTTCCTGACTTGGTGCCGGGGCTAAACCGGCTCGACGAGATTGTCGATTCCGTGGGCGATAATCGGTGGTGCTGAGGTCGGAGCAAGGCCTCTTCGATCGGGTTTACGCCGAACGACTATCGTCGATGGCCATTCCTCGATGACCGGAGCCGAAGCTGATTCCACTGGCACTGGCGCTTCAGCACCAGGTTCTCCTGCAACGTGAGCCGCAGCCCCGGCGTGTGGAAGGATCTTTTCTTTGCCTTTCCCTTTATAGCTCCGAGCGCTGCCAAAATATTTTCGAGGTCGGGTTTGTCAGCAGTTTTTGGTTTGGGTTTTCGTTTTATAGGAGATGTGGCTGGAAGAGGGCGGATATTGTGGTGCTCTTGAGAATTGTCGACGCTCGTTGAGTCTTCCGCGGGTTTGTCGGGATGGTCCTGCAATGGGCGCTGTATTGTCGACGAGATCGTACCTGGCTTTGTACTGAACACATAATTAGTAGCGTGAACCCCGCGATTTCCTTGGATATATGAAAGAACGGACCTCTCTGAAAACCGCCGTGTTATCATTTTTAGCTTCCTGTCGTAATATGTAAGTTCATTTCTTGAATCCGACCGAACAATCTTATTCACCTTGGGGTTATACAAAAGCATATTTTGAAATTCTCCAAGTGAAACATCTCTCTGACCTGAAGGACGTGTAAAAGCATCAGAGCAGTTCATCCCAAGGAAAGCAAAGAAAAAAGGACATACCATATCATCATGTTTGTCAATCGTACCGTCCAACCGCGCCTGGTTCTCGACAAGCAGCGTACCGCGTTCGGCATCCAACATCTCTGCAGTAACCTCAACAGGTTCGTCGGGCCTTGAAGCTCGATACATAGCCTTCCCAGAGCCGTCCGCCGCAGCTGCCCCGCTGAACCCGAACCTCGCAGACCCACGCGTCCCATTCCTCGTCACCGCCGAAGCTCGACTCCCGCTCCCACTCGCCTCCGCCCCAAACCCATTGATACCCTTCCGAGACATTCAAGGCTCATTAAAGCAGAGTGCCACCGACTAGAGATAGCAGCAGACGCAGCACATGCCGCGCTTTCGCGGTTGGGTGCTTGTGTTTCGTGTGTGTGCTCACACGGGTGTAAGAAACGGAGACCAAAACCTCGATCTTGCGAGATCCCCGATGGTTTGGGACAATTCTTGGATAGAACGAGAGCCAATGCAGCTAGGAAATCGGTTGAAAAGACGTCCGAGGTCAATTAGGGCGGACGCGCTCTGTGTTGAAGGGAAACGTTCGTTTCGTACGGCATTATTTTTGGGTGTCCGATACGCTTTGTTTGGCTGCGACAAACATTCTTGGCACCAATAAAAGTAACTGCTTGCGAGTTCAGGGCACTGGCTAGCATAACCCAATGGACATGGCATTGGCAACGTACATACATAAACGAGTAAATAAAAAAGGAGCACAGTCCTAGCGCAACATACATAGTGTTAACTGGCGCCACATTGACAATGATTGGTATTTAACCAGGAGATGTCCAAAATACAGAAGCCCTAGGCAGTAGATAGAAAAGAAAAGAAATGTGGCAATTCTACCTTGCAAGGTCGTTAAACAGGAGTATAGGCGGACAGAACACCCAAGAGTAACCATATTATTGAGTGGGCTGCTTCGGGGTTGGTAATGGTGGTACACAGTGGTGGTGGTGCCTTTTACTTATAGCAAGAATCCATGGTTCGTGTGGGGGTATCGTTACATAGGTGTCGTGTATTCAAAATCGGGGAATTGATTTCCATGGGGGTCGGGTCCTGAAAGACCATATAATGAGGAGGCGTTGTCCTCGGGGTAGTTATCAAACCTAGGTCGAAAGTCAGCCAAACAGAAAGAAAACGCCCAAAGGGAAATCACTCACGCGCTAGCATCGCCATCGCCATTAATTCTAGGAAGATACGGCGCTGTGATCTCTCTCGCAGCTAGTCTGTCCCAGTCTACCTCTCTAAACCACGGGTGGGCGAACACGTCACCGGCGCCGTGGCGCAGATTACCGTATCTCCGTGAGGCATCGCCCTCCATCAGCTTCATGATGATATCAGTCGCATTCTCATTGAACTGGGCAGGGAATCGGATGAAAGAAGGCCCTCTTGTGATCCTCTCGTATAGCAACATATGGTTGACTTCCGCCTGATGGTATGGGGGTAGACCTGATAGCATCTCAAAGACGAGAACGCCTAAAGCGTACCAATCCACGCTCTTGTTATACCGTTGCTGTAAAATAATCTAGAAAAGAAGAATTAATCTCCGTGCCATTGAGAGAGAGAAAATAAGACGTACTTCGGGTGCAAGATAGTCTGGTGTGCCACATAGTGTCCATGTTGTCGTTTCGCACGATTTGGCAAACCCGAAATCAGCAATTTTAATATGACCATCAGCGTTGAGAAGGATGTTCTCCGGTTTGAGGTCTCGGTACACAATATCCTCGATATGCAGATGATTTAGCGCCAGCGCTACCTCTGCAGCGTAGAATTTAGCAACAGGATCCGGAAAGCGCTGGGAAATCGAAGGAAGATCGCATCAGTATTTAGTCCGTTTGAGAAAAAGGACATTGGATTCGAATTACATTTGATCGCCTTAGCAGCGTGAACAACTCGCCGCCGGGGACAAAGTCCATCACCATGTATAAATTTCCCGTATCTTGGAAAACGCCCCAGAGGTTGATAATAAAAGGGTGTTGCACAGACGCTAGCATCTGCTGCTCATTATTCGTGTGCTCTATTTGTTTCATCCTCACGATGCGCTCCTTGTTCAGGACCTTGATCGCGTAGAAACGAAGGTTATGTTTACTGCGAACTATCAAAGATATGAGCGGCACGCCAGATCAAAAGGAAAGCTACACACACCGAGATGTACGCGGCCAAAGCTTCCCGTACCGAGCGTTCGTTGAATAATAAAATCCGATAAACGATATGTCCCCTTGGGCCGCTGCGGTGTTCTCCTCACCCGCTTCGTCTCCAAGATCTCCCCTCCGTCTTCCTGGCTCGCAGATGTTCGGTCTGTGGATATCGACCCGCGGTGGTCATACATCGCGACATTGGATATGTGGGAATGGTTCGAGGCGGGAGGCGAGGGCAACGGCACCTGATTCTCATCAGCCATCTGCTGTTTGTTGAGCAACCCAATATGCGCGGAGAATTTGGACGTCATTCTCTTTATCATGAAGTAAAGGATATGTTCAAAGGTGTATAGACTGCAAGAAAAAAAAGAGGAGTAGTATGTGGGATGAAAGAAAAGAAAAGTTGGCCGGGCTTTCATGAGTTCATTGTTCGATTGATTAACCGATTTCTGATCGGGGAAATGCCGCAACAGTCACAAATAAAAAGGTATAGGGTCACGTGCTAAATACAAAGGCTCTGTACTAAGTATGTACAAAGGACGACATCGTTGGAACAAGGTCGTTCATTTACTGAAACACTGATTCCTGATCTTCATGACAACTTGAGAAATTGTAAGCTTTTTGTGAACTCCCGGTTCTCAGTTGCGGGGGTCGTGCCTTCACTAAAGATCAAGCACTGACAAGCAGGGGCACATGCCCCTCTTCGAAGTCCGTATTATTCCCGTCTACTGCTAGCCTCTTCTTCCCTTCAAAGTCTTCTTCCTCGCACGATGAAAAAAGAATTTGCGAATCTGTGTGTGCGAGGCTGCTCTTGAGGTTTTAAGTCGGTTGGAATTTTCGGGAAGAGACGTCAAACCGATAGCCACGACCACGCTCTACACCTCGCGTACGCCATGACTGAGCAATCGTTCGACGATACCATAAGCACGCAATAACAATCTCCTCGAAGAGTCGCGGATTTATCACACCGCTAAATGTCGCACAATCGATGTCGCACATACTGTGATTCAGATGATGAGCCGATCAACGGAATCAGCCATCGATACAAAAGGCAGGGTGTGATGATATCACGACAGACCCACAGCGTTAAATTTTGGCAGATCGGACAGTGTACCTTGTTCACGTCAATCCCCATGGGCCATGTCCGCAGGGTACACAACTGAATGCCTCCAGACAAGTTCTATTATGAAATTCCAAATAGTGGCGCTGGCGCGAAACCATCTAGAAAACGCGTCGCAGACGACAATAAAGCCATCCACGCTGCCTCACAGCAGTCCAATACCGAACGCTCCCCCATCAACAGCGAGATCGCCAGACGCGTACGGATACTGCTATCCGGAATCTCCTAGATATGATGAAAAGAACAGATGTCGACAAAAATGGAACCCAAAATTCAGAAGAAAAAAAGGATTGGCGGACTTACTTCCATCACATCAGACAGCCCCATTCCGCCAAATTCTTCTCTGCCACTGTTGGCTTTCCGCATGGTGCATAGTTTCACCGCCAATTGACAAACATCGAGTAAGAGTTTGAGCGCCATTTGATCAGGCTGGTCGAGCGTTTCGGTAGGATACCTATCGTCGCGGTCGTCCGTATCACTGTCGTCTTCATCATTGCCATCCAAGTTTTCCACCCGAGTCTGAAGATCCAGAACAGCATGTAGCGTTCTGGAAATATCAATTTCCGGTGACCGAGAGAGGTTTCGGCGGAAGGACAACCCAAATAAGACAGCCCAGAGTTGATGGGACATAGTCCCTTCTTCACTCAAGCAGAATTTTTCTTCCGCCGAAGCCTCGTGGTAAATGAGCTGAGAGTCACTGAAGACAGAGTGTCCTTCAGGCAGGCAAGATATAACCCGGCGAATATCTACAACAAGGCTTTGGAGGGAATTTTCAGTGTAAGCTCCTGGTGAGAGGATGTGGATAATTTCATCCAATGTCCATGACAGCCGATCGTTGTCATTCACGTCCAGAATGAACCCGTACTGGTTCAACAATTCGGCATTGGTCAACTCCTCCCCGTAGGTATTGAAAATCTCTGATAGAGGCGGTATCCCCGAATTGGAGACCATCTCGTAGAACAGATTGTGATCGTCGTCCTGGATTTTCGGGATCTGCGGGGCTCTCGCCTCGTCGGCGGTGTCTTCGTCTCGGTCGTGAGGACATTCATGCAAGGATCCGCATTCGGGACAAACATTATAGTCGCTCTGTATAAGGATTGCTGAGAAACGGAGCACAAATCATGATTGGAACACCCTCACTTCGAGATGCACATGGTTTTCTAGGACGTGATTGAAACTAGATATCTGATATCAATCACGGTAGACGTTAATCCGGTGATTCATTACATACGCGTCTGCGATGGGGACCATGGATAGACCATGATAGGCGTCGACAAGGAAAGCTCTTGACGAAACTAGCGAGAACGCGCGGTAGAAATCCAACAGAGTAGGCATCCTCGTAGAGGCATCCTGTTGCCACACTTCCGTATAATGCAGAAGCAAAGGCTTGGCTACGTCGTAGTAGAAACGAGTAACTTCCTCCTGTTCCCAGTTGCCAAAGGTACATGTATAAGTCCAGCTGTCCGGAGGCTTAGTAATAAGCCGACATACCAGCTTCGTTGCACCATTTTCCGTCCTCCCATGAAGAATTTTACTCGCTTCGGTGCCTCTAAGCCAAGTAAGCGCCCCCGAGCCATCCTCGTTTTCGTTAGCATCTGTGTGCAGATCCCAAAATAGAGGCAAGTCCATGACACCGACCGGCAAGGACTGTAAATAACCGTGCCATCTGGACTGCCTTCCCTTCAACCTACGACGGGGATCGCGGTTAGCAATGGAAAAAGTACGCTTTAAAATTCCAAGTTGCTGGAAAATTGTTTGACGTACATCTCAACGTGGAGCGCGAGTGACAGAGAAAGCTGCGCCGCAAGGCCGTACGGGTTGCTTGGGATGACGCCTGCCAGGGAACATGTCCGGACTGAAAGTACAGAGTCCTTGCGTATTCTGACCACTAGATGGATCGAAGTGATAACGCCATGAAAATTTGAACACATCAATGTTAGGCATCGCACCACGCGGTCAGATCGTACAGACACGCACGGGTAGTCTGGGGAGGTATGAAACAATCCTCTGAAAATACCCCAATCCCGGCTTGAGAGTTAGATCCGACGCGTATCTGCGAATCGATGAAGATGGAATTGGCCGCACACCACTCCAACAGAACCTTCACTCTATCTTGAACTTCCGACATAACATTGCGCTAGAAGCAGATGTGCTTGAGCAGCTTGTTGGAATTCAACCCCGGAATCAGGTGGTCGCGCGGGTACTACACAAGTTCCGACACTCCCAGAGAGCTTTCTGGTCAAAGTGCAACGTGTTAGAGGCTGTACAACTTCAGGAATTTTGATTTTCGAATTTGTGAAGTTGTCGGCGTATGGATTATTTGTTGTCAATCTTGACCGATGACTTCCATTCCAAACACAGCCATACATGGAGTCTTCCAAAAATTACCGGCCTCCTGGAATCCAACTTCAAAACGTATTCCCATCGGACTTCATGGCGCGACTGCCTTTGGCAGACATCCTCCATCGGGGCGTGGTGTACTCACTAGCCGCACTATCTGTATATGGTGTAGTTATGTCGATCATGGTCCATCGGGACACCATGAAACGAGGCAGAGGTGAGTACACCCTTTTGCATTTCATTTTGAAGACATAACTCTCATCACACGGAGACTTCAGAGGTACGCCGTTTCACATACACAGAGTGGTTGGCATTGAGTTAATTAATCAACGTGTTCCCGCAGATCATGGCTGAGCGAGAGGCGCTGGGTTTGCCAACGACGCCCGTCGAGAAACAGCAGGTGCGTTTGCCAACACTGCCTTAAGCATACGATAAGCGCCTAACACTTCCATATGGAACGGAAAGGTATCCACGGAAGAAGTGGAAAAATCTCTCGCAGAACAGGCTCAGGCAATCTTTCGGAAACGAAGTGCCTCATAGCGCCTTGGTCATCGGAAAATACGCGCGTAGACACAGGTCGACTGCAACACGTGTGTATTTTGTTTCTTATGATTCAACTGCTCTTACATATTCATGACCATGTTTTATCATTCATATCAGTCGTTTGAAGTACTTACCTTGCACCTGGTAATAGCTATGCGACAAGCATAAATCACCTGATCATACCCCTCAACACACCTGGGACTGTTTGTTGGGCTTTGTTCATACCGTATATCTCTTCCACTTAATCTTGGAAAGATCTTCTCAAGTTCACCAACGGACAATGTCGGCGCCGACGCTATTGTGATCGTGCCTTATGTATGACTACCTTGGAATCACCCCTCCCCTCATGCTATCGACCCTTCTAATTCAAAACTGACTGGTGGCATTCGACCGGATCAATGATTGGAGAACAGGTTATGATTGAAAATGAGATCAATGCGCGAGGATGTCAAATCGAAGTTATATTCTAGGTTAGATATCTGAATGGGAGTGAGAAGAGCGCTAATCCGATAGATTATACAGTAGAGTGACCGATATAGATATGCTACACATAGGGGAGGCCATGAATGGAGCGAGAAGAAGAAAAGAAACACTGATATATGCAAAACCCGTACGGAAAGCAGAAAGCAGAAAGCAGATGGGAGCGTATTAAAAACGTACTAGCGAAACCAATAGTAAACAGACTTCAGCATCTAGAGTACAAACGAAAACAAGAATACGAGAAAAGAGAAGGCAGACAATTATGAGGGGGTATGGGTAATAGCATCTAGCAAACAAGAGCTTGCAAACTCTAAGATTTTGGCGGGGACAGAATAGTGGAATTACCAATGGCCGAGCTCGACGTAGTTGGTGTCGAACCCAATCTCGATCCAAGGGTCAACACCTTCAACAGGCGGGGCGTTGTCATCCAGCCCAACGAATCCAACCCGACGATACACATTGGCGGCCTTGTTGTCTACCCCAACAAAGAGCGACACACATCTCCTGCTGGTAAGGAGTCTGTAAAAAGAAATGAGAAATGTTCTGCTTGCTTGAATTAGAAATGAGAACGTACTGTTTGCAGACACGCCTCACGAGACGTTCAGCCCGACGCTGACCGCGGAAGTCTGGGTGCGTGTACACCTTGGTGATGGTAGCCATCCTATCGGTGTTCCTAGTGAAGGCCACCATTGAAGCAATGCGGGTGGGCTGCCCAGGTCGCGAGACAGTGTAAACCCATGCCTCCCCATTCATCACCAAGATGTTTGCCTCTTGCATGGCACTGACGGGTTCGAGGTCGAATGGAGGCTAGATGAAGAACAAATTAGTTTTGAATCAGATGGATGTGACAGGAAGAAAGACATACACTCTCTCCGGCGAACAAGTAGCACAGCTCAGAAAGAGCGGGAATGTCCTCGCGAGAGGCAGGACGAAGTTCGGTAAATTCGTCAGGGAACGTTGGTAGCCTCCTGTTGATGAGGGTCTCCACTGTAGCAAAGCTGATCTTAGCCAGGTAGTAAGGCTCAAGCACTTCAGGGATACCCGTGCGCTGTGTCCAGAGACTGCAGAACGTCCTGGCCACAATCTCTGGCCCAAAGACCGAGTAGACCCGGCTCACGGCGGGAACATGTCTGTGGAGCGTTCCGGCAAGGAGACGAAGGGCGGGGACGATAGTGTCGCGACGAAGGTGGGAGTACGGGATGGGAGTGAATAGAAAGATGGGATATTTGCCCATGTAACCGTCCGTGCAAGAGGCGATAAACAATACTTCCCGGCTGGTGTATACCACAATCCATAGGTGGTCGTTTGGGGTCTGACCGTTGCGCTCCTTCGCTATACACTTGTTCAGTGTAGGCAGGATCACGTTCGACTTGACCGGGTCTGCTTCTAGAACATCCCTCGCGAAGGATGGGAATTGACTCGCTCGAGTCACGTATTGGACCTGGATATCTGAGGACGACATGTTGAAAATATCTGAGGAAAGGTGAGGAGTTGAAATGTGAAGGGGAAATTGAAAACGATGAGGAAAGTGAGGATGTAAAGCTGATCAGGGCTTTGCTTTATACCCTCGTGGCCCGGCAAACCATAGCATTTTGTAGGGTGTAACCCAAGGAACGAATTTTCGGCAGTGTGGCAATCCAAATATGAATGATTTCTTTGTAAAGCACGCATTTTCCAAGTAGAGATCTTGTCAGATCCTATAGCGCAGCAAATCAACAACATTAACTCACCTAGCTACCATTTGGGGCAAAACGCCGTCTTTCCGAAGGGCTCAAGGGATTTTAGAGGCTGGAATATGTTAGAGGAATCTCGAGCTCATTTCCGCATTTTGCCATGAAATAAGCGCGCCGGGATCGGATTTCAACCATATGATGAGTCACTACCTGCCAAACGCTTTATCTTGATGAAAAGGTAGAACTTTGGTTCGATTCAGTTTTGGACACTCGTTGGCGAGACAAAACCAAGCGGTGTTAGGGTAAACCAGATTCGAGTCATTGCTTTTGGCTTGTGAACCTGTATCAGTACTAGTGTATCTGGATTCTCCATTTCGCAAGGCAACGGGGACTTCATTTTTAGACAGAGCCTGCAGAGCTTCAGAGTTGTGCAGCGCGCCCATACAGCACGGTTGCACCTTTGGTGAGCGTACACCTCTTTAATGGCCTTGATCGCCGAGAAAGATGGTGCAACATGGAGGAGGACGTCGAGATGTAACATTCTGCCCGACGAACATGCGTACAGAGCCGATTTCGGTGATGGGTCGGCCTCAGGCCCAAGCGGAATCTGAAAATGGTTTGCCGAATAGGCGCCGAACGAAACAAAAGTTGAATACTTCGCGGGTGTCCAAACGACAGAGGCTCCATGCATACCTAAAATTTAGCGGAGATTTCAGAAGCGCGTTGAATTTCTGAAGAATCAATTCTGATTTTCTTTTTCTGTGAAAATATACACCCTAATTCGATATGCTTGCGACCCCCAATCATTCACTGTTCGATGTAGCTTGATCTTTGCCATGACCACGATTCACTCTGCGGCGCCTCGTCGGGCAGACGGTGCTATAAACCCCAAAATTCCCATTTTCTTGGCTAGTAATAATCCCCCGTTTCAGTTCAATCTGTAGCTAACAAAAAGTTTTTTTGCTTTTCATAAGTTTCCTTCCAGTTGGCCGTGAACGGAGCTAAAAACAATCAATACGCCGCGATTGGTCGTCAATTCACTCGGACGTACTCTCCGGGCTAAGGGTTGTAACGTTGTCTATACGGTTCTCAACATATTTCATATCTTACGATTCGATAAATGCTTTCCTCAGCCAGTCAGTATTCCCATCACCAATCTTTCGTGAAAATGCAATCAGGTTCTTGGAATCCGGATGGCCTGGAGATTTAGGTCAGGATTTTTCTCGAACTAAGGCGAGACTTTTTTTTTTGACAGGCGCTGGCATCTCGATCAGCCTTTGACTTTTCTTTCAGCCTGAAATCTGGAGTAGATGGATGTGGATGATTGAGCAACTTCCCCTTTCACACGGGTGTCATTTCTCGCTCCGTCGGTGTATAAGATGGTGCCTGCAGATGGCAGCTGCAAGAGGACATGGAATTAATCCTGCCTGATCTCCTGGAATCGGACTGGAAACAAGCTTCTATAGGCTATCATGAGACGAACTCAAAACAATACTGCAACACCTCTTTGTCTTAACACCAGATCATTGACCCCACCTTTCACCAGGATTTAAGGAAATGAACCGCGGCTTTCAATCTATTGCCGCGCTGTGCAATGTCGACATATAAATTTTGAAATAATACGAAGCATGGCAATCATTTCCGGCCAACCAGCTAGTGGATCCTACACTCGTGCAGCTGAGTGAGTATTCGATTTGAGCCCTGGACAAAGAGAAGTACGAGGGTAATTCGCTGTGTATGACACTACATTCTCAGGAAATTATCGATATAGTCGGGGAAACGTTCATCTGGACCCTCCTTGTTTGCTTCCATTGGACGCAGCGCGCAGTTCCTGGAAGAGATTCTCTCAATAAGGATAGCTCGATCTCTTCGGTCCTGAGATGAGAAACATTCATCCCATCAAATCGGCGACTGAACGGAGCTATTCAGGGAAGTGGGAGTGCCAGGATAAATTTAGCACCGGTGTGCTAGCGCCTGCTCACATGACAAACCAGAAAAGCGGGAGGGTAGTAAAGGTTGCAGTTAATAAAAAAAATGAATATGACCTACCACGATTTAGCCAGTATTCGCGTTAAGGACGACACGATCACTCTCCTACCAGTAAATTCGGGACGCAGCTCAGGGCGCCTATTTAACATATATATCTCTGATTGCCCTTTCTCTTCGAAGCGCTCCAAGGGCATTTCGGCCATTCCGTTCTAGCTGTCCGACAGCGAGGGAGTAAAGAGCTCGAGCCATATGTCCCTTTCTCATCGATTGGAACTGTACGACCAGGAGATCCAGACGTCCGATCACTGTGCGAAGAATTGTTCTTTCCAGAATTGGTGGTCCATGATGTCACCCCCATGGACACAAAGAAGGTTTCTGTCTTCGGATTACTTGTGACTATTGCATGTCTGCGAACTCGTCGTGATAATTTAATCTGTACTTCATCGATAGCTTCGGATACCATGTGCGAGAACAATTTTCATTGCTTGATTTCAAGGCCTTGCCACTGGCAAGGTGCGATGTGTTCATGCATAGAGCGCAAATACTGGAGCTATATCCATTACACAATGAATAAAACTCACCCCCACGATGTTGCAGACCTCGATTAGAAGACCGTCGAGCATCCCGCGTTCAAATGTACAGTACATGCCCAAGTCTTCCATGTCCTCTCGAATGACCCGGCGGTTGTTAAGTGGGTCTCGCCGACATCATCGCGCGCCACATAACTCGATGCTTTCATAAGTCACTCTCTATGACTTGCATCTATGTCTACCAACAGAGGTCAATGTGGCCCTTTCCATTGTACAATCCACCTTCAGAATTGGGCGAGGTTTAACAGTACAACCTCACCGTCGATGACTCTGACCTCAAATGTTTTCAGGCCCGCAAAAAGCGACACGACCCATTGATGTCAAGGCCAATAAGCGCTCAATTACTTCATCCACCTCTCTATGTGCGGAAACCATGGGAGCATCGCCCCGTCCGTTATGAATATCTGAAATGAAAGTAAAACGCGATATTTTACTTCCGTTATGGGTACGAGACTTTGACTCCTTGAAATTTTTGGCGCTTCGGTACTAAAGTATGTCACAGAGTACATTGTGCTGGCGACACGTGCAACAACGGCTGATTATCGCGGAAGCAAAATTACATCCCGTTTGTCAAGCTTTCCGAAATTTCAAATTCGTGATTGGAATGAGAATATAGTATAGGAAAAATTCAGGTTTTTCTGAGAAGGAATAACCAGAATAAGTCGATAGAGTAACGATAAGTCGGAGGTTCGAAACATATCCTCTAAATAGCGGCTCGTAATTATAATACGACATATAGGACTAGCCGTTAACCAGTGGCCACGATTTGGCCACGCCATCCGACATCGTCACATCAAGCGCCCATCGTTTCTGATTGCCGGCATGCCCGATCTAAATGACTAGCCCATCCCTGGATAATGGATAACATACATCATAACCAACCACCCTCAGACGCCTATAATGTGTTTCTTTTAATATCAGGGATAGAGGATCAACGTTGGATCAACGTTTTCCTCAAACGAAACTCAAGCTGATTTTGTGATAATCGCACAGCCTCACAAGATCGCAGTATCGACGGTCCGGCTATCTAATCGGATTTGGTCCACGATCTCAACCCCGCATCGATCATCTCCATATTTCAACTACTGCCCCCCAAGTACTAGCACCCTAGTAGATCGAACGTAGTCATCGAGGAAACCCGGGCCCTAGCTAATGGAAGTACTTATCATGTCATTTACGGATGCAGTACCAGCCTTGGATCCGCTCCGGAGTCGACAGGATGATTTTGGGCTTTCAAATTTCAGGTTTCAATGTTCCTTTGTTAGCAAATCCCTTCATACGAAATCTGGCCCACTCGTAGCCAACCACCTTCACCGCCCGAGTTTTTTTTCTAGGAAATATCGCGTATGCACTGCGACTGTGGAAAGTATCAGTCCAAGCTCATGACTCGAACACGGATTGCCGATCGTGAAATGCGGGGATATATACGAATCTTGGTCCTGCTACGCAGGCCTTACTTTCTGCATAGTGGAATTTGAGCAATGACTCGGGGAACGCTTCACTGTATCTAGGTGCTTTGCTTTCACAAGGATTTCCGAGTGGAATGGATGTGTGTATATGCATTCCTCGGCCATACTTCCAGACTCTTTCAGGGTCCCGTGTGACTCATGCCCGTGAGATTCATAGAATAAGTAGTAGAATTGTCTAGGCATGATGTGATTGTGCGGGTGCTGGGTCTCGAGCTTTCAAACTTGCTCAACCATAGGTGTACTGTGCTCCAGAATATATTGTAAGAATGAATTTCAAGATTCCTTTCTCATTGTCCTCGTCTTCAGGGCATTTTGTCTACGGTATCGTCACAGATTCTCGTTGAAGCAATTTCTTTTAAAATGGATCCCCGCTCAGAGCGCAAAAATAACTCGGGTATCCCGAAGGGAGTTAACTTTAGAAGAAAGTAGTCGTGACAAAAATATTTTCTACCCAGTTGACTCGGAAGCCTCGGATAGACACGAGAACGAGAGAAATTCTGTACTGCTATATCTCGACATCAGTGGTAACATGACACCCAAATTTATTCTAACAGTCAATTTCGGGATCCTTTCTCGCGTTATGGTTTTCCAAGAACATCTGACGATCAGAAACGGAGCATAATGGCAGCAGTGTGAATGATCGTCGAAGGCAAGATACCCTCTGACACAGCTGTGAGAGAGAAATGGAGAAAACTGCAATTGGAGCACCCCAAATCCTAATCGCCCCATTCTCGTGCAGTTCAGGATATTGCCTCTCGGCACTGTCCACGGGACGTTGAAAGATGTGCTGCATTTTTTCCCCCTTGCCGCGCCCATGCACTTGAAATTTAGCGTCGTCCAGGTCTTCTCCGCCAAGGTAAAAAAAAAAAATTGGACCTTGTGCCTTGGTTCTCTTGACTTGATCACGATCGTGGCGATAAGGTCGTTTCCGGCGGTGGGATGAACGAAGCATTCCTCACCTTTGGCGGCGTGGCGTAGCTTGCCCTTCAGACAAATCCTAATACAGATACAATAGGAAATGCAATATGGAAACTCACCTGAAAGCTAACAGAGGGTGGTCCTTGACTCCTACTCACCTCGGGACGCATCCAACTATCATAGGTCTACGGTGATCTGATCAGAATGTACACGACTCTCGTTCTCGTAGACCGACGACGGCTCCGCCAGCTTCAGCCGTCGCGATTGTATACGACAATGACTCAGAAATATTTCATAGTCCGGTGTCATTGATAATTCACGAATGACCACAGGAAAGCCCAGCTCAACTGAAACCCACGCCCGGTCACCGAACCCGTTAACCTTAACGGCGATCCTTCCGCACCACAGCTCTTTGATTATTGATCTAACTCGAAGGGGGACAAATTTTTATCAGAGCTGGGATTTTGGACAGTCAAACGAAAATCTTGCGAAGATCCTAGAAACCCCGTTGGCCAACTTGGATCCTCTCGGGCTCTCGTTTTTCTCATTCAAATAGATGTTGTCTTCTAGTCGGATTTCTCGCATCGGGGTAGGAAAAAAATCCTTCAAGACATCTAGTAGTCTTCGCGCCATGATGTGCACCTCGTTAATAGTAACCCCCGAGCTCACCGTATAGCGCCTATACACTAGAGACACCCGTTCAAGGCGAAATTGAACCTTAAATCAGTAATTCGGTCCCCGAAGTCAAAGGAAAACAATCTTGCATTTCATTTCAGCAGTCGTCGCCATAAGATAACAAAGTATTGTAGGTGAGAAGTACTAGAAAGTGTACATGCTGCAGTAAATGTTGGCATTCAAAATTTATGGCACAGTACTAGTACTGATAGGAGCATTGCCCCCAAATAAAATAATTAGTCGGAGAAATGGGGCACTAAAGCTTATTGAAGAATCCTCCATGCAGTATTAGGCTTTCCATGCACCTAAAATTTATCTCAACAAATAATCTGGAACACTATGCGGGCCGTAAGACCCAGAACCAATTTGTCTGCGCCGGAGCAGAAGCCTCCGATCCGGGAATTAAAATAAACATTACACGTCTTCCGCTTTCCATTCATCTTAGAATCACATCAGTTAATAAATTTAATAATACTGCTTTGGAACCATGCAAAGAACCCTGGACATGGTTAGGCGCTAATCGATATTCAAGCGCCCAAGGGCGGCGGGCACACTATATACTATTTCAACATTTAATTTCCGACGCATCAAGGATGAAAACACGAGATATTGATTCCTAGTTCGGGCAAAGTGCATACCAGCCTTCTCGGTACATACTGCCATTCAGTCCGGGGCTGCTGAGTGAATTGATGTGCAAGCAGCGGATCTTTAAGAAATGAAATTCCCATGTGGTGCTTTATAGTTCTTTCCCATGGTGTTTGATCAGTTCCTGACTGCGGCCAATATTAATTCAGTCAATCCTAAGGCTGTAGGAGGAGCGAGGTGGGCTAATAATCACGCGGCTGTGTGGCGCACCGCCTCGCCAAATGACCCACGGATCAATAGCATGATTGTCGAGAACCTAAAGAGTCCTAGTCCACCGTCAACCTTGTACAAACAAGAGACACGAAGACAGACAACGCAAAATGTTCCGGCTTCTATTTGGTCGAAATAGTGGAATGAATAAGTACTGAGTTTGTGTTCTTGCGAAGTGATGTCGGAGGTTTCCCACGGTTGTTTGCAGTAATGATAATCCAGAAACAAAAGCAAAACTTTTCTGCTTCCGACGAGCCCGACATCGGAGATAAGATATAATATTATTATCCATGAGCACCGCCTGATTTTCTCGAAGAACCTCAATAATCAGAATCCTCGTCTTCCTCCTCCTCATCTTCCCCCTCGTCATCCACAACATCCCGGTACGGCCCCCAAACCAAACGCGGATCCAGTCCTACCTTCCACCTCACCATCCCAAATTCCAAATCATTCTTACACATCGGCAGGTCAAGATACTCCCTTCCTCCACTCTCCTCATTCTCCCACAACTCCTCGAACGTCCCATCTCCCAGCGCTGACTAGTCCTGACAATTAGCGATAACAGCGTCAACGACATGATGCGTGGCACGGCCGGGATGCCGCCAGCAGACTCGAGGATCAGTGGATGGCGTAGAAAGTCACCACCCAGCCGCAGTAAGATATTTTGTGCATATCTTTCATATCGCCGTAAGAACATATTCAAGCGCAGAACCGAACAGCTCGTCTTCAGAGCACCAGCGTCGAAGCTGTATAAGTCCATCAACATCATGTCGCTCTGCAATACCGCTTCCGCTGTGAAAGCATCAGCCCAACATCATGTGGATCGAGAAGAGACATACCAGAAAGACGGAATCTCATCCTTGGGGAGAGCCATCCTTCAGTACACTTTCCACATGTACATCCGAATTTTTCGCTTCACGCTATATTCTGCTTCAGATGTCTCCGAAACAGGCATGTGCAATGCGCTCTTGAGAAGGTATTCGCAAGCGAGTTTTTCGTCTGAGTATCCGTCCCATTTCTGGAGCATGGTCTCAGAGAATTCGCGTCGGAGCGCAAGCTTTCTCTGATGGCTTTCAGGGGGTCATGCCATTTGTTAGCGTAATTCTCCAGGTCCTCCAAAACGCCGAGATCGAGCAGAGCCCGGAGAGTGTGAAGGTTTCCCTGATGCGCTGCGAGATACACAGGTCTCCAGCCAGATGGGTCTGGCTTGTGGATGGACTGCAAATCCATAGAATGTATCAAACCAACGATGCAACTTAGACTGTTTTCGGAGTTCGCAATGATGAAGCGAAGCTGGAACTTCCGCTTCAACTCTGCACGCGACAGCGAGCGACCATTTGAGAAGTTGTGGGCTGGGGCCGGGTCATCACAAAAGGATAGCTTGCGAGATAGGTGATTTGGATCAGGAGAATCGCCAAAGAAACAAGTAGTTCCAGTGCGTTAAAAACCATTCTAGTCAAAAACATGAGCATTCAAGTAGAATATTTAGCGGAGGGATAGGAACTAACCTTGAGGAACAAGCCTCTTCTTCGCCTTATCCCGAACCTCTGCTGACTCGTTTTTCCCCGAGTTAGTCGGACTTGGCCAGCAGAGCACATGAGCTTCATTTTTGATATAACGTGAACCGAGAAGTTCCTGCAAAATCCAACACCGCGTCGCATCAACTAGGTGAACTAGATCAGAAATGCGCATACACATGGCAATAAGACGCATATACCTCGATATACCTCGTCTTTGACTTTCATATCTTGAAAATACACTAAATCACTGATTCAACTCCGTGCCCCAGCACCCAGAGCCACTCCTGTGCCCACCGTCGAATCCGATGAGCTAAGGCCGCACGTTCTCGTACTTGTCAAAGAGTGTCACTTCAAACTCCTGGATCTCCTGGCTCTCCCTGTCCATGATCTCAAAGAAAATTCCCTTGCACAGGAGGCGATTGTGCACGAAGACACATGTCATGGTGGCAATCTCACCGTGCTTTGGGTGGGTCGCTGTTCCGGTTAGATAGAGCAACTGTTTGGGTTATTCATAGTATAATTTGACTGTGAAACAAGCCTTACAGTCGGAGAGACAAAGTTAAGCCATTTTGGTTGTAGTTGTAGGAGGAAAGGAAGAAATGTCGGTCCAGTGGCATAGCGAAAAAAAGTTTGTGAATTAGGACAAATTAGTTCCTCTTTCGAACGAACGCGCGTTAAAAACACGTGCTGACATGCAAATACAAACCCTTGAAATATTTTGATTCGTGACTCGTGCCAGCCTGCTCGTGCCTCTGCGATTACTCTTTATAAAATAGAGGCCTAAAGATTGGGCGCCATCGTGCAAGTTGACTAACCACTGGGCGACTCGGAAGAAGTTATTTTATCAGGACATGTTAGACTTAGTGAATAGTTCTTTTGTTGAAATGATGCAAAATAATGACAACCACATGCCTTGGCTTCGCAATGTATATTACGGAGGAAGCCTCGCAACAATTCCGTAGACTTTCCAATTATTATATTATCTGACTTAGGCATAAGTTATACTGTTTAATAATGATGTTTTTTTAGGAAGGGCAGGAGGGCGGGAGGCAAGTGAAATCAAAACAGGCATCGACAGAGCACTCAGACATATCGATCCAAATTGTACAAGTAGAAACCCGCAAAACAAACGTTACCTGAATTTCAAAGATCCTCGGGCAAATCTATCAGTCTTCGTCTTCATCCTCATCCTCATCCATGCCCATCTCTTCATCATTATCCATCCCATAATCCCGATACGGGCCCCACGACGATCGCGGGTCTAACCCCAACTTCCTTCTCACAATACCAAACTCCAAATCGTTCTCGCACGGGGGCAGATCAAGATAATCCCTCCCAACTTCCTCCTCACTCTCCCATAAATCCTCAAATGTCGCGTCTCCCAATGCAGATTGCTCTCGGCACATATCGATGGTAGCGTCAATGACATATTCCACTTTCCCGCCTTTGCCAAGGTAGAATGCAAAGGAAGACGGATCAAGGTGGCTATAGCTGTAGCTCATGACACGTTGGGGGTAGGTAGTTCACCAGGAGATTTGAGGATGTTATGGACAGCCTCGAAAGTGGCTATCCAGCCATTGTAGAATGTCTTGTATATCTCTTGCCGTAACGGAGGAGGAAGGTAGTCACAGCCCCCGCACATCAGCTCATATTCAGAGAGCGGGCGGCGAGGCCTGAACGACTCCAAGTCCATCCTCATCGAATCTTTCTGTAACCCGGCTTGCGCTGTTTCAAAAAGGCAATTCAAATTAGCACGCATATATTCAAAGAAAAAGAAAACACGTACCTGCAAGACGGAATCTCATCTTCGGAGACAGCCATCCATCTGTGCACGTTCCACAGGTGCAACCAAGTTTCCGTTTGGCAATATATTCCGACTCAGTGGCAGCAACAAGGGGCATACCCAATGCCTTCTTGAGGAGGTATTCGCAAGTGAGACTCTCCTCCGCATACCCGTCCCAGATACCGACGAGGGTCTCCCTGAACTCACGGTCAGAACGCATAGTCTCTTGAAGCCTATCAAGCGCGGTCATGCCCTCCTCATTGGCTGCGTTCCGCAGATCGTCAGCTACGCCTAGGTCGAGTAGCGTGCGGAGTGCATGGACATCTGATACACCCGCTGCAACATACGTCGGAGTAAATCCCGAGAAGTCGGCCTTGTGTATAGACTGTGGATCCTGTGCGTGCAGCCCGAGAATGATATTAACGACGTCTTGGTTTTTAGTGGCGATGGCTGAATGGAGAGGGAATTGCTGCACCACCTCTTCGGGACTCGGCTCGGCCCCAGTTGTGAACTTGGACAGAGCGTCGGGATCGTCGCTTACTGCGAGCTTGCGAGAGGGGTGCTCCGGGTCGGGAGAATAACCCATGAAGGATGTGCGTCCGATGCGCCGGAAGCCGTTCTAGTAAGGATATTCGGTACAAGTAAAGACAAGTCTAATGAAGGCTGACCTTGTGGAAGAAAGCGACGAGGTGTTCTTGTACCTGATTCCAATCAGCCTCATTGTCAAAGCTGCTATTCGGGGTAGGCCAGCAAAGGACATGGGAGCCCAATCCGACGTGAGGTGAACTTAAAAGGGCCTGCAAAAACCACGACCCAACACCGCGCCGTAAGAACTAGAAGGCATGGATAAGAAAATTGCGCATATACTCGAGGAAAGTAAGCAAGACGCACCTTTTCATTGACAGACAAATCCTCCAGATACACCAACTGGCCCACGTTCAACTCTTGGCCCCAGCATCCCGAGCCGCTCCTGTACCCGCCATCGACGAGCCAAGGTCTCACATTCCCATACTTGTCAAACAGCGTCACGGCAAACTGCTGCATCTCCTGGCTCTCTTCGTCCATAATCTCAAGGAAAACTTCCTTGCACAGGAAGCGATTGTGCACGACAAGGCATTTCATGGTAGCAATCTCACCGTGCTTTGGGTGGGTCGCTGTTCCGGTTAGATAGAGCAGCTGTTTGGGGTATTCATAGTGCGATTTGACTGTGAAACCAGCCTTACAGTCAGAGAGAGAAAGTTCAGCCATTTTGGTTGTGGTTGTAGGAGGAAAGGAGGGAATGTCGTTCCAGTGGCATAGCGAAACAAAAGTTTGTGAATTATAGACAAAGTCAAGACATGTACAAAGTAGTTCCACTTTCAACGAACGCGGGGCCGAGTAAGCTGATGATTCATAATGTCCGCTTCAGGTAATTTCCCTTGCCAACTTAGCCGCCGCGCGCAATGGCAGAGAAATAATAGTGTGGTCAAGCCAGATATTTTCCTCACTATCTGCTCGCAATTGCAAAGTCTAATATATTCTGATGAAATAACCTCCTGAAAGTTCTGGGAGCAATTGGGCCAGTCAGCTTATACAATGGCGCCTAATCTTTAGGACTCTATTGTATGAATATTGCGGTAACTTTGAAACCTGGAAAGTACCTGTGAAAAAAAGCAAAAAATCCAGAGAAGCAGCTGGTTTGCGTAGAGCTGATGAAGCAAGAAATTTAAAACAATCAAGTGGCCCAAGAACGAGGAATAAAAGGTTTTACAACCAATGGTATTTTAAGATAGCGAAATGATTGCATCAATGATCTTATTTGTCACATAAACCTTAATTTTCGCAGGTGAAATCGTCTACGCTCTCCGATGATGTATCTCTTTTTCTTTGAAAACCCCGCAGCGACCGCAGGGCAAGAGCTGGTAGGTACCAGCTCTTGAGCTTGTTTCAACCATGCAAAAGAATCCATGAAACCAGAATCCATGCAAAAAATAAGATTGCTACTAATCGTTGACAACTACTAGATATACACATGGTCTTGAAAAAGAACCAGAAACACAGATACGCAAAGCAAGGTCAAACTGAGGTTGAGAACGATGGCCGATACCGATACCGATACCTATAATAATACCGATAGCAGTACCGATGGAGTGTGGTGATAAAATGACTGTAATGTACTGTATGTATGGGTGCAGGTGTATGTGTGTGTGATGAAGAGAGGGCGCTGTCAGTGAGAGTGAATCGGAAAGTGGAGGTGGAACAATCTGGAATGATGATAGGCTTGGACGAAAATAGGGTGTCGAGAGGTGAGAAAGGTGGGGTATGGATGGCGAAGTTATCCAGAGGTATATCTCGAATATACCTCCGGAGGGTTCGCAAGGATAAACGGTGAAGACCACTTGCACACGCGCACACCACGGTCCCATACCAGCTTACTCCATCCACCTAGCGATATCACTTCTACCTCCTCGAATTTCCCCCCCCCCCCCCAAAAAAAAAAAAAAAAGGGAGACGAGGAGACAAAAGCAAACGAGAGAGAGAAACGTCCAAACAAGAAATTATTCTGATAGATCCGACCACCAAACTTCCCAAAAGATCACTAGAGCACCATCTCGCCACCCACCAGCCACCCTCCACGTATCTCTGCAACAGCCGACTACGAGGTAGCGTTGTTGTAGATCAACTTGTTGACTGTCAGGGCCGGCAGGTCAGCCAATAGACCCTCGCTCGACAGCGCAATCAGAGACTTCTTGAGTTGCGCGGGAGTGATCTTATGAGGGATTGGCGCAACGTCGTCAGTGTTCTGCAAGACGATGTCGAGGAACGCGGGCGAGGGCAAGTAGTTGGAGATGAAAGAAGGCATGGCCCGGTGTGCCATGGCGTATAAGGAAGAAGGCGATGCGGCACCACCGAAGGGGGATGACAGGATGCGTTGCGACTGAATGGACACGAGCTCATCGGCAGAGTCAAACAAGGGGTCAAACTCTTTCGAGGGGTAGATAGAGAGGAGGTAAGCAAGGAGACCGGCGGTGTGTGGGGAAGCCATGGAAGTGCCGGAGAGTGTGGAAGTGGCGGTGTTGCTACCCCTGAATGTGGAGAGGATGTTCAAGCCAGGGGCGAAAACATCAACGCAAGCTCCGTGGTTGGAGAAATAGGCGCGTTCATCGCCAAGGGTAGAGGCACCGACAGTGACAGCGAGCTCCGAGGCGGCGGGAGAGTAGTTGCAAGCGTCACGATTGTCATTGCCTACTCTGAGGATGAGCGCGTGCAATTATTAATGGAAATAAATACCCACCGGCAGCGACGGCGAAGTGCAATCCGGCCTTGACAGCCCTGTCAACAGCGTCATCCAAAGCCTGAGACTTTCCGCCTCCAAGACTCATGTTAGCAACAGAACCCTTGTGGTTGGTCTTTCCAGTAGCGGCCACCTCAGCAGCAGCGGCATCAGCCTTCTTCTTGGCCTGGGTAGCAGCCCAGACAACACCACCGACAACGTCGGACATGCTCCCGCTTCCGTTGGACCCCAAAACCTTGACAGCGATGACGTTAGCCTTCTTGGCGACGCCGTACTTGCGAGAGGCGATCGTGCCAGCGCAGTGGGTACCGTGACCATTGCCGTCGTCATCGACGTCGTTGGCGGGGATGGTCTTACCCCAGGACGCGCGGCCCTCGAATTCCACGTGGTCAATGTTGATACCGGTATCAACGACATAAACGTCGACACCCTCACCACCTTGGGGGTTGTAAACATACTTGGTAAAGGTGCTGAAAGTGAGTTTAGGACGGTGGCTGACGCGTGCGAGACCCTAAAATATGAAGATAATGCCATGTCAGATGCTGTGTAGTACATGTGACAGACGGTGATAAGACAGATATGGAGAGTAAGGCTTACCCAGGGAGCAGATTTCTGAACGTCCTGAGTCCGGACAATCTGGTCCTTCTCGACGTACGCGACCTCAGGCATCCTCCTGATTTGCTCAACAACTCGCTCTGTGAAGCGACCAGCGTATCCAGTCACATGCCCGTCATAAATCTGCTGGACACCTGATAGGTCGTCCAAGAGCGGGTCAGAGCCATGAGCTGCCTGGAGGAAGTTCATATGGCTCTCCTTGAGGGCATTGGGGAGGTCGTCTTTGAGCATGACGATGTACGAGTTGTTAATGCTGCCATGGGGGTGTTCGACAGCGACGAGAGGGGCGAGAGTTAGGGGTGAGGAGCTAATATGAACATTTGGGCTCGTAGAGAGCGGCGTTGAGAACGCTGCAGTGGCTATTGAAACAGCCAACAAGGACCATTGGAAGAGAGCGGGCATGATGGTGGTTGTAAAGAGGAAGGAGTCTGACGCGGTCCGTGACAGCTCATATGTCCGGAACTTGTTGTCGCCTATTTGGCTATTCCCCTTCGAGTCACTGCCCGCTGCGCAGCCTCGTCCTTATCATTGCGCAACTAATCGCCATATATTGGTTCCGCAACAAGTCGAACGACCTCGTGTAGGGCTTGCAGACGGGCTGGGGGAGATGCCTGTGGGGTTCTACTTCCGATAGTGAGCGCTTCTATCTATTTTCACATACTTATCGTGGGTGCTTCGAGCACTGCTGGGTTTCGTTCTGGATTGCTTGGCCCTGGTTGTGCGTGTGCTAAATTTGGGGTTCGCGCACGTCTGTTCCGGGGTTTTTGAAGGTCGACGTCGTACGCGCGGATATATGCTTTTTATATCACTGCGTTAACGTGCTGGGGCATGCGACGGATCTTGCGGCTTTGGTGAGAGTTGGCGCAAGACATCTAGTTATGTGCTTCTGAATTCTTGCAGGCGTCCGAAATTCCTCATCTAAGCCGACTGCATTCCGTTCAAAAGCAGCATTCACCTGTTGTCTCAAAGTTGCCGGCACTTGTGGGTTTATATTCAACACCAGAAAATTTGAAGTTACAGGTGTCTCGATCAAGGCTCGAATTTAATCGAATGTTCGCGTGATCAATCGATCACGCTTCGATCGTGCCAAGAACCGGAGTGGTGCGCGGAACCCCAATCCCGAGTCGCCTCGCCACACGGCGCTAAATTACGTTTCAGGCAGTCAGTCAGAGGGGAGTTAGAAACGTACAGTAAGTATATAAGTACTACTCACACGACTGTTGGATTACAAATCTACTATCTAATCTAAGATCGGTTAGCTCAGTGGTTAGAGCACCGGCATATATAGCAGGAGGTCTGTGGTTCAATTCCATACCTGATCGCTTTTCTTTTCCAAGGTCAACTCAACGGTTTCTAATAACGACTGGCAAGTGTACCACTAATTTTGCAAGACAATCGATAACTATTTCCCTTCGAACAGCAACACACGAGCAAGAACTAAATGCCGAATTACTTTGTGATGTGAAAACTTTAAACTGGTTGAATTCCACGGGACGTCCAAATCGGGAACACTTCCCTGGTCTTCTCTATTCATAAAGGATCCCTCGGGCCTCAAGCTTCAAGGCCTCAGGCCCAGTGGAAATCGATTCTGTGAAACTCTGCTGGCAGAGATGATATCCTGTGCAGGGCGGAGCTGTACTGAGCTAGCCTGTGATTAAGGTAAAGTGTGTCAGGCAAGCGTCTGCCGTTTCTGCACTGGTCCGGGCTGTCCCGCGGCGTGCAGACCAACTCAGAACAATATAGTTAAAAATAGAATTTACCTTCAAAAACAAAATGTTACGAAACCAACTAACTACATGTAAAGTTGTATCGTACTCTTACCCTCACTGAACTTGAAGCGACCTAGACAAATTTACTGCCATTTGTTTTACTACTTTAACTTAGGTTCAAGTTCGTTGCGCCAGCGGCCGCACTAATAATAGCTGTAACCATGTGACCATGACCTGGATGCGCTTTCCAAGTTTCTTTGAAGTTTGGGCGCATCGGAGTCATTTATCGCTCATTCCTCTCTTTCCTCCCTCTTTCCTCCCTCTTCCGAATCTCTGCACTGAAATATGTCAAACAGACCTTATCATTATATGGACTACTCAATGTACGATATGTCTGGCCAGATGTATAACCATCTCGAGATAGCATGGGCTCGTTGAGAACGGTAAGAATTCCTCTCTGTTATATTGACGTCTTATACTCCCGCATAGAAAACTTACCACTGGCATATTTCGGTTGATCAGCCTCAAGAGTCAAGTCAAATGCAGCATCAGCCTAACCAGGTGTGTTCAAGTTCTCGCGAGTCGCAGTCATCTTGCTTAGCCAACGCTCAGCCTCTCATTGGGTTTGCCTCAACTTTCAAGAGAGAGGCTCCTTACTTCGGAAAATGAATTTTTACGCACTATTTCTAGGTAAGTTTGAGGTGGGTATCCATTTCAAGGGCAAGCTGGATGCTAGAAAGTGAGTTCATGTTGAATCTATACTAATAAATGACATAGGTGTCTTGGCATTCCCACGGGCCGACAACTGATTGGCTCCGCCGGGGGTCAACTGAGCGTTCTGATTGGCTGGAGGCTAGCCTGTGTGCCCGACGCGGGCGCGGCGAAGCCGGGCTGAGCAGCTAGTGGTTCAAAATTTCGCATAGGTGTATAAATGCATCTAGGTAAGAGAAATGTCTCTTTAGAAATTTTTTGTGTCATTGCTGAGCCGTGCAAAACGTCGAAGTGTTACCTGCCACAGCCAATGTTATCTGCCATTACCCGATTTGGCGGACCATGTTATCTGCCATCCTCGCCTCGACGGTTGCTTGCTCGCCGCGGTTTACCACTTTTTGCTGATGAAATAATGTAAATGTATGCCAAATACACGCACAAAATACTTGCAAAATATTCAAGATTTTTTATAGGGCCTCAGGTGCTATATAGATCACAATTTGGGTGCTCCCCGCGAAGAAGGCGGCAGATGTCTTAGTTTGTATGCGCGAAGCGCACCGGAAAAAAACCATAAAAATCAGAAAATATCAGGAAAGTGCAAAGCACAGTAGGGTTATTGATTAATTTAAGTAAAATCAGGAAATGGGGATGTTTTCTTCGAAATCTCCCCTTTTCTCTCTTTTTTCCTTCCTCTTTCCTCTTTCGGATACCCAGTAGTATGGGGGGAGAACCGACAGACAAACGGTTGAGAAGCTCGGGAGGTCACCGGTCACTCATCGTAAAGCTCTCCCCATTATTACCAGAATCATTCGAGCGAAACTTTTGAGTTGGCAGGGATTCCTAATAATGGAAGTGACATTTTCAGACAAGACGTCTTTGATCCTGAGTCTTGCAATGACCATTGGAGGACAGCTGATTAATGATTGATCAGCCAATTATACCACCAAGAGGCGCTTTCCTTCATCTGAGAATGAAAGAACCTGAATATGCCTTTCACTGTGTCCCCGGGAATCAGCCATGCCTGGAGGAAGATGGCTTTTGCTCTTCTACCTCTGTACTCGTCGACACTCTGATCACGCTCTGCATTTGCGACACGGGTCGCCGATGAATATCCCAGCTCTCGCTCACCGTGACCTTTGGGGCTCACTTGCCGATTATCTTGCCATCCACAGAGATGTTAAAACGAACGTGAAATATTTGGAGCTCCTTTATCTCTCTGTGGCCTTCGTCCTCGTCAGACACCATGCAACATAACCTGCTCGGCAGAACTTGAAGTCTCCGCTGCTCTCAAACAGATCTTTGTCTACACCACTTTTCTATGGTATCTCCCGACCCCACCGTCGATCTCCGTTACAAAATTTGACCGAAACACTAGGGCTCTAATGTCAAAGTCCAATGGAGGAATTTCCTGCATTCTACAGACTTTGGAGGGTACCTGCCGTCCAACTAGATCAATATTCCCGGGCATTTGAGAGGTGAAATTTGAACTTCTCTAGCGCTCTAGTTCCCACATTTCGGTGTGCAAACCAAGTATTAAAAAGAAGTGAGACCGACTGAGTTCGATCCATAGACCTCACTAGCTGGTTGTGTTTATGAATCCACTTTGTGTTCTTAACAGCGAAAGAGGAGATAACAAAAAAAAATAAACTTTCCATATATCAAATGGCTTCGAGCAAATCGTTAGGATCCCGTACCCGTTAGAATAAAAGATAAAAAGTGGAGGATAGCAGCAACTCGTTTCGATCGAGTGACCTCGGGGTTATGGGCCCCGCGCGCTACCACTGCGCCATGCTGCTATACTAGATTCACTTAATATATTCCATTGTCATAATTAGATGACCTAAAAGGTCGTACTTCGAATCACACCGCGGTCAAAATTTGAAGCTTAACCTCCACCGTGCATTACAAGCAAACCACAAAACACTATAATTCAGCATAAGGAAGTAAAGAAGTTTACAACAGTCATAGATCGACCAAAGTTCGATTGTGTAACCGCTAAGAAAGAAAGGTAATTACCAATCTACCTCATGCTGCCAATTTTTTGTCTTCTGCTTCATCGTCGCCGACGTTCGGAAATGGCGCCCTCCGTTTCAAGCCCTCTGCTGAAGTCTCAGCTCGACTGGTCAGAACCGCGATCTGTTCAACTACGACTGCCTGTTCATCCTCTGCCTTATTACCGTGGTGTGCCGCGGTCGTTTTGAATTCCGTAGGTATTCGGACTTCTTCGGCAGGCCTCAACTCTCCGTCTCGAGGGCCGGATTGACTGGTAGTTTCTGCTTCGTTTCTATTGAGAGCGAATATGGCGGTATGCAGTGCTGAATGCAAAGCAATGCCTATGGTGACCAACGCATCGCGGACGGTCAGCAAAATCGGCGTGGCTTCTCGTATATGCACATATATACACCTACTAATTACACATCAGCAAGATCACACGCGACTTGGCGAAGTTGGCCAGGATCACCAACCATTGTCAAGCCGGCCCAAGCCCGCCAAGGCATCCAATTTTGTCAAATTGGCCAAAAAAAGAGATCGAGGTCAAGTCCATTGCCAACCCGCGCCAAGTACCCTCAAGTTATTCAAAAGAGGCCAATTTTTCAGTGAATATGACAATTCAAAATATATTCTTGGCCTATTACAGCAGTACACTACGAGCACCATTAATAAAAGCTATTGTTGGGCACTGATATGTACGGGAATCCTAGATCTACCTATCGAACTGACAGAAGCAAAAGAAACAAATCAGTGAGTAGCCTACGAAATTAAGCCAGCTTGGACTCACTAAACGTCGTGAGCAGCAGAGCTATTCTTTATGTTCCTCGACAACCTCGAGTCTCGACGCGGGCCTCAATAGCATCCTAGCCCATGAAGGCAGTTTTGAAGAATGGAAAGACCAGACGTGCCTGTCTCGTTCCGAGTGGCTACATTTAAGGTCAGTGCTAGAAGACCTAAAGAGTGTCAGTAACGATATTTCGGCCACACGAAATGTGTAAATGGGACTCACGGTCAATTAAGCTCGATGTGTCCTCAATCTCACTGTCCATCCCCACCCCGGGCCACGCGTTGGACATATGATTGTGGGGTCATTCTCGTTGACCACTACCCAGGCTTCTGC
Source organism: Flammula alnicola (assembly GCA_015499995.1). Taxonomy (NCBI): domain Eukaryota; kingdom Fungi; phylum Basidiomycota; class Agaricomycetes; order Agaricales; family Strophariaceae; genus Flammula; species Flammula alnicola. The sequence continues at coordinate 8,270 of JADNRV010000418.1, read as the reverse complement.
TGAACGTGGGTTCCTGCGCTGCCAGTGAAGGTCACTCGCACTCGCTTTCTCCAGAGGCCGGACGATTTTCGTCCCTTGGGCCAGATGCCTATACCGGCGAGACGCGGTCTACATAACACGAGTTGGAAATAAATGGAAGCAGATCAATACTCGGAAAAAACTCACAGCTACACTGAAATAGCCTCACGCGACGAACTCAAGGTCGGTATGTATGGCAATCTTGCAGACCTGGAACTAACTAGCATCAGAAACTGAGTATTCGAACGTAGATTCAATGATGCCACATGCTCACCCAATCAATCAGGTCACGGCTATTTGAAGGCCCAGGAAACATCTGAAACTTGAAGAGGTACGTAAGGACAGAGTAGTTAGTAGAATAGATGGTGCAGACCTAGAATATGGCTGTCCGAACATGAGAGCATGAACAGGAGGCATCAAAAAAATTTCAGAACGATTGGCTATCGGCACTGATCAAACTGAACTCACGAAAGGCTTACACCAATGCCTCCATAAGTTAACCCTTGTGAGGTTAGTGGATACACAGCCGAACGTCCTGAAAGGTACGATGGAGAATGATAGTGGTGGTCGAACGTCAAAAGTAGAACCATGGTTGAATCAACATAAACAAAACACGGTCACGTGTTTCGGAGTTTCAACGAACTTAGGGATAATTTCTTCGACTCTTCATCTCAGACTCAGAATCAACTGCGTCATGTTTTGGCGCCTCGTTGTACAATGTAGAATGACAATTCTTATTTTCCAATCGTTTGCACTAAATAAAGTTGAATTCACAATGACTTGGGAAGCGAGTTGGGAATGGACTTGGGACGCTTGAAGGCGGTTGGCCAATTTTTCTTTATTTGGCAAGAGCCCCAACCCAAATAAGGCAGCCAAGTGCCGCCAGGTTGCGTGCTATCTTGCTGATGCATTCAGAGACTCCACCGTACCCATAATTGTACTCTCGCAAGCCCCCAGACCTACGATCGGCCACCCTAGACATCTCTCCTTCACCATCTGATTCGGAAAGTTCCCAGCATGGACCTCTGCATGGCAGTTATGAAGAAGCGGCATTTGGGATCGAGAGGAATGGAAAAATGACAAGGAACACTCGAGGGGGAGGATCCCAAGTCATACGAGCCTCAACTTGCAGGTCAGTTTGGATGTTTTCTTTTTCTTGTTACCTTCATCTGACAGCTCAGGGACTTCGGATAGATGCTACAGGCAATGGTCGAGTCAATGGTAGGGCGTAGATTACATCAGGGGTAGACAGATTAGCACAGCAATACACGGATTTCAGATCATTCAGAAAGTTCAGATAGGATCAGAGCAAAGCAGAGCGCTGCAGAGAAATACAGATTTATTTGCAGAAAAGCGACCTATCTAAGGCTATAATCTACACAGTACCACGCAGAAAGTTCTTGCAAGGGGGAGTTTAGCTGATTAGGTCTGAGATCTCCCGTGATCACAGACCGCCACGGTTGAACGCAGGAGGACACGGAACCGGTTCTCACTGGGCCTCAACCACCGGGGAAGACCTTTAAGTCTGCAACTTCTGAATCTCGCCCACGCCTTCGGATTCCTCACTACAAATTACCACGACGTTAACTCCTACCCGCTGTCAGTCACCCAGGACAACTTGTGAACGAATCGTTCATATCCATCACGAATAATACCTACCCATATCACGAATAATAACCACCTCATGCACGACAACCGCCCGGTGACCCCGCTTCGCGAGCTCGATCTCCCTTTCTGGGTAAAGTCCGAAAGCATGTTTCTCCCTCTATCCGGGAATGCATTAACAACAAGACAGTTGTCGAAAGGACCCGTGCCGACGGTTGAAAGCGCAGTCGGCTGGCGGTGTCGTGTATAAAGAGGTATGCATGTATGGGGTCGTCTTCCGACTCTCTTCAAGTAGTACCCCACACCAGAGCCTACCTAATTTCCAACCTCTAAAGTTCAAATTGTAAGTATGCCCCATCATTAAATCTCCACCTCAAGTGACGAGCGCGTAAATTTAATGCATTGCATCAGTTGCAGACTCTCCACATCTACAGATCATGCCGTTTATGTTGAGGAAGAGCAAGCAGAAACTTCCGAAGCCCAGCTCGTCCGCAAGTGCTCTTCTAGGTGATCGAGACGCCTCTCAACCACCCACGCAAGATGCACCTCGACGAAAACAACACAAGCGGCTCCGTCTTGATAGCCCAGGATCGAGCCCTAGCTCCTCGGCAGGATTAGTCTTCTCACCGCCCGACGATGGAGCTGCCAGATCGTACCCAAGGAAGGTGGACATCGCGGACATGGTGCTAGACCCATACCTGTATACGACGCTGCTCCTACAAGCCTCCGCCGCCCGCGACGCAGCGCAGAACGACCGGGACCGACCGTCCACGCCCTTGGGTTCAACACACGATTTGGAAGTACCCCACTCGACGCCCTCAGCAAGTTCCCACGTCTCAGAAACAACGAAGTCAGACGGTGGCCACTCGGATGCAGATGCGGACGCGCTAATGGAGGGCGTCACTTACGACGCGATCCTAGCGTCGAAAGTGCAGAAGACGCTTGCACTTGGGATGGAGATGGAGTCTTCAGAGACGCGCCAGGCTGGGTACGGTGCGCCGCCTGTGCCCCCTAATAGCCCTGTGGGCATGCAGGACGGCGTGTTTGGCTCGTTAATGGGCCTGAGCATGGCGATTATGGAGGAGAGGATGCTGGCGCCGATTATGGAATATTAGGACTGTTGGGATCTGTCCTGCCTGTTACTATTAGTAGTAAGGATTTTGTGCTTTTCTGGTTTATTTTCCTCTGTTCGTTGGGAAGAGTACAATTTATGTCGACGCTTCTGTTTTTTGTATGTAAAGTACATCTCGGTAATCACTCCAAGTTTCTTCGATTTTCAGGTGGATCGCCGGGATAGAATGATAGAATTAATAGAATGATGATTGAGAATTGAGCGAGAGGGCCCCGGTCCGCTGGCCCGCAGACCAACCGCTTATGCGAAAAGAACTGCTGTCACCGTGGTCTTGACCACAACTTGACCACAACCATCATATGTTTGGTATTCGAAAGGAGAGTAGTTAATTCATCTGTGAGTATTCCTTTTCTCTTCTTTTCTGTTTGCCTTCGAGGACTCGGAGTGACGCTCGAGTAGAAGCCATAGTTTTTGCCTTCCGACTATCGACGCATCCGTTCACTGGGTTGAGCGCTGCAGAGATAAGAGTGCATAGGCTCGTTTGGAATATATCGCGAGTCCCAATCCCGTACACGGTCGAACCTCCTCTGACTAAATTTTCAGCTCTTCAAAGTGTACTCTTTGCCGAACCTCCACACCCTTATCCCACCAAAATCTCCGAGTGGCGGCCTGAAGAGCCTGAGGCTCATCATCGTGATCCCCTCTTATGCTATTCCCTTTCGACATCGCTTCCCAAATATTTTTCTCCTATGCTCAGGAGACTTCCTGCCAATACGTATTTGAGTCTCCCCCCTGAGATCGTTCTGGGCTCGTCACTCTATCTCGCATCCGTTTCTAGACAATGGAGAGAAATAGCCGCGTCACTCCGACGAAATGTTACGATGCCGTTGTTGGTAATCTGGAAGTCGCCCCGCTTCTTGAATACTCCGACTGGATCCCACGGATGGCCAGATTACAACGTCTTTCCCTCCTTTCAACCTGAAGACTCCCAACCTTGAAAATCCAGACATATGGTTAGTACTTCCCAGTTCCGTTAATATAGGATGGGACAAGCTTACTAGCCTTCAGGTCACAGGTCTCAAATCGAAGAAATTTCAGAAATCCTATCCCGTGCTACCCGCTTGGTCGACTGTAAACTTACAAACATCTGCAATTATCTCTAGTCGTCTCATTATCCCACCAGCAACCTTGCCCACCACTCGCTCAAGGTCTTGGACCTTCATCCAGTGGCTTTTTGCGCCCAACAATGATTTGGTCCTCCTCTTTGACGGACTCACACTCCCATCTTTGCAACGCTAGCGCTTCTCTTATGATTTTACGGGATCGTGGGCTCAGACTAAAGTGGACAGCATTCTCTCGCTTTTCGGTCGTTCTCGGAGTCCCATCGCACATTTTTCTCTTGTGGCGACGAAAGCAAGCCTTCCGCATGACAACATGATCCAGATATTAGATGCCTTGCCTACGATTACACATCTATCTTTGGCCGCGTCGGACGAAGATACCGCGTTGAAGCTGATATGACGCGTGCTTTCGACGCCTAGCTTCATTCCCGTCAATGAAACATGGAACTTCGCCTAGCGTGTTCCTTCCTCGCCTCGAAGAGTTGTGTTTCCACGGCCATTGGCCCTCGGAAAAGGTTTCCTTGGGACGTTTGACGGATATCTTCTCCGATCGTACGGAGAACATCCCAACTGTTGCCTCATCCGGTACCGTTGAGGAGTGTTCGACTGCGCACAAATCCCTTCCTACTATCTGTTATCGGAATACACGGCCAGTACGTCATATTTAGATGAGCCTTTCCCGTCCCAAAGTACATCGCACTGTATGCATAGCAGAAGATCTTCTCGTTCGCTTCGTTCGTATCCCACAGAGTGGTGTTACTCTGAAATTTCAGGAAGAGGGCTGGGAGGGCGAGAGAGACCTGATCGAGTACTCTTTGAAGTTCTATGGTCTTTGAGTGGAAGATTGTGAGGACGGAGACTTGTGATCCATCTTTAGTAGACACTTGGGCTGTCATTTTGTAAAAGCGACTTGCTTGAATAGAAAAGCACCTCAGAAAACCTTGAACCCTGTGACTCAAGCATCAGCTTCCTCCTTCTCACAGTCTACTTACGCTGTATAAAAGTCATAGTGAGACGATTACGCGAATATAGTCAAAATATAGCAAGTTCGCGAATTGCCTCCTGGGCTGCACGTGCCATCATATTGGAACCTTATCATTGTCAATCAGCTAGATAGGCGCTCAAGATAGCGAATGTCAATGTTTCTATCTTTTTCTCCACCTCGATCCCAAACCTACCAGGCCAACACCATTCAGGTTCTCACATTCGTATGATGGTATGGATCCGTCACTGAAATCGTGCAGCTCCACAACTGATAGTCCTGAATAGTCTTCCAAGTCAAATGCTGCCTGCGAGAAAGCGGAGGAAGTCAAGTTTATACTTCCCCGCCAGCGAGACGGAGTCTACTATATGGAGACCATTATTTTTGAGGTGAGATGCCCACCCAATAACTAAAATAAGCTTTATAAATCCTTATGATTGAACCTCTAGGTGGAAAGCACAATTTTTCGGGTTCCAAAAAATGGTTTCGAAGTTCCAGGGAGTTTCTTCGAGACTATGTTTTCTCTTCCGGCACACGGACCAAACGGGGCACAACTCGAAGGTGATACTGATCAACGCCCCATCTCTCTCAATCACATACCTTTGTTACAGTGTACTGTATAATATGGTACACCGAACGTGTACAGTGTGCCGCGTGATACGGGTTCAGCGAATTCGCTGAACCAGTGAATAACGTACTATACATAATTAGGTAGCTAGTGTACTACATAATATGATACACCGAATTCGCTGGAGCCACGTTCAACATGTCTAATGCACCTCCATAGCCGATTTCCGTAGGTTGGGGCAATCGGCACCCAAAATCGGGGCTGCTGTACATATAATAAGATCCATAGGGAATGCTCGGGAGCACGATGGGTCAGTCGGCATTGAATCGGCACTGCTGATTTGCATGAATCAGCGTCAGTCGGCACTTAAGAGCAGGGTCGGCACTTGAGATCGGGGATGCTTATGTCGATTTGGCCTTGCTGTTTTGCTTGAATTGTTGCCCTCGGCACTGAAAATCGTGCTGAAAATCGCGTGTGGCAAGATATGAACCATTAAAAATACAAAATACATCAACATATATACAATGTTCCGATAGACTACTCTGGGATGCCGTCGTCACCAAACCACTCAACTGGGAGAAAGGCGAAGTCGAGGGCATCATATTCAGGCCGAGGGAGAGTGAATCGCGATGGAGTGGCGCTGAAAGCGGCTGGATGTGTGCCACCTGATGCATGTGCGCTGTCGGGATCGGCATTGTCGTCGGAATCGGCACTTTCATCAGCTCCATCAGCCTCATCATGCTCATGCTCATGCTCATCGCTGGTGCTATCCTCATCCTCATTGCTAGTACTATCATCCTCGTCGCTGTCATCCTCTTCCTCATCGCTATCGTCCTCTTCCTGTGAATCGGCAGCGTCGTCACTTTGATCGGCATCGGCACCTGGGGAGTCGGGCACGGCCCCTCTGTTGAGCCAGGCATTGTCAGTATTGGACATCCTGCGATTACCTCCATCGTCCGAATGTGTGGCATACCAGTTATCGACTGTAACTTCTGCAATAGGTTGGCCATCAGAGAATGGGCTTGGAGCTGGAGGAGGACCGGCATCCTCACGTGCAAGCCACCGTGAGGCGACCGTTTCGGCCTCAAGATTGTCGTCCGACGAGGTGTCGGAATGGGTTGGAGCTGGAGGAGGACCGGCATCCTCACGCGCAAGCCACCGGGAGGCGACCGTTTCGGCCTCAAGATTGTCGTCCGACGAGGTGTCGGAATCGGCAGTCTCATCTGCAAGCCACCGTGAGGCGAGAGTGTGGGCATCAATCACCTCCTCATCTGTTGACTCCCCTGCGTCGTCGTCGCCATGTTGCAACAACCATGCAGCGCCAACAGCGGCAGGCGATGTTGAGGCGGCATCGGCATCGGCATCGGCGTCGGGATCAGCAAGCCAGCGTGGGGTGACAGCCTGAGCCGAGATGGAAGGTTGGTAGGGTGCTGCATGCGAGGTGCCAGCAGTGCCATGTGCAAACAACCATGCAGCGGCAACAGTAGCAGCATCAACAGCAGGCGATGGTGGGGGCTGATCGGCAGTGGGGGCATCATCCTTATCGGCAAGCCATCGTGAGGCGATACCGGAGATGGATAGTTGGGAATCTTGGGATGTGGTTGTCTTCGTGTGGAACGACCCGAAGTGTGCAGGAAATTGCAGAGTGGTAGCTGGAGGTGGGGTGTCGGCATCGGCAGACACCAAGCTGTATCGGGCTGTGCCGTTTGGCGTAGTGGGGCTGGCCACTGAAAATTCCCCAAGCAATTTCGCTTCCCTGATGCTGGTATTGTACCCAGATCGAAGGCGTTGCTTGGCGAAATGGCGGAGGTCGAGAACATCTGCTTTCGTGAGGCGCTCACCCCAGGTCCACTTGAATGACGTGGGCGGCATGGCCTGAAGACGTCTCAGGTCTGCCTCTGCAGCCCCGGCGACCTGCCGAATCAACTCGCGTCTTTCCGAATCAGAAATATCAGCCGAGTCCGATGCCGATGCCGATCCAGATGTGCGTGCCTCCTTCAGAATAACTGTCTCATGCAGTATGTAAAAGCCTGCTGCCCGACGCGTGGCGATAGCGACTTTGTTGCGTGATAATTCAGCCATGCTGGATGCGAAGTTCTTCAGACTCCTGAGTTCACCCAGGAGATCAGCAGCAATGGTGTGGTTGGCCGCGCACCGGCTGCAGTCGGCATCGGCATCGGCATCGGGTGTGGACGGTTGGAAGGGAGGAAGGGGGATGATCTTTTGAGCAATCGACCCTGTCGCATCCATTTGTCGCTGGAGGCGGTAGTGTGTGAGGCACGTTTCGAGTGTTATGGCCGTAAGAAGCTGACGGTCGGCAGGCTGGCGAGTCATCATCCACCAGCTGAGGTGATAGTCCTTCACGACTCTCCAAAACTGTTCCTCCGTGGTGCCCACATCCAGCGTAGCAATGAAAGCCGAATCGAATTCAACCGGCAGATCGGCATCGGAGACCATCGCCAGGCTGTCAGCAAGTGACCGCAGCACGATCGGCACTTCGACGATCTGCCCGACTCCGGTCGCTATTCCAATGTATGACATAATAAACATCTTGAAGACCTTCAGAACTGGACATTTAGGCAAATTCAATGAAACTACGCACTAGTTCACGTTGCAGGCACCGCTGCATCCACTCTTGGTGCCGACCGTCGGACTTCGTTATGACAGCAAGGGCTTGCCGAAATCTTGACTCGCCATAATATATGACTTCCTGGACCTTGATGTGCCAGTTTTTATTTGAGCCATGCTGCAGATTGAAGGGGTTGAAGGTGCGGATAGAGTGGGAGGACATTTTCACAGTGACAGTAATAGTGATAGATGGATAAGATAAAGGGTTCTGCAAATTTTGTGATAGTAGGGTTAACAAATTAATATATAATTATAGTGGTGATTCATAATGTACAT
>JADNRV010000417.1:0-37208 GCA_015499995.1 Flammula alnicola | reverse complement strand
AAAAGGGTATTGTAATACAAGCCACGCTACAGACGGAACGGAAATGATCCAACATCCGTGCCATGGGGAATGCGTCCACCCATTTATTTCCCCGCAATTTTTGCGCAATTTTCTACAACATGTACGTAATCACGAACCCAACAATAACAGACAGCGTAAGGAACATGGTCGGCTTATTCGCTCCGAAATAGCGTCCGATGTAGGCTTTGCGCTTCCAGCAGAGCCAGAGCCAGAGCCACTGGGAGCGGTGGTCACTGTCGGGGTATCCAGAAGGTTTGGGCAATTCGGTGCATCCAAAACGGAGCCATAGTTGCTTGCAACCCAAAGCAAGACGCCGTTGGTCCAGCCAAAGCCCGCCTGGTTGAAAATGCGGTTAAGATAAAAGTTTAATCAAAATCCGAGAATACGGAGGCATTGATTTGGCCTTACCTGAACAGTATATTCTCCTCTCTTCCTGCGAATCGATGTCCAAAATTGAAAACTTCTCAAACATCTGATTGTCATTTCATGTCAGAGCTCTACAACATAGATAATTTTTGCTATAGCTCACGTTTCCAGTGTTCGTTGTACTTTGCGTGACGCCCAACTCAGCATCTGAAAGCCTTGGCAGGACACCTGGTATAGAGCCTCCGGTAGCGTGCCTTTTAATTCGTAGAAGAATAATCAGTCACGGAAGAAAAAAACGCATGAACATGGTACTTACCAACTGCACAGCGCACTTGCGAAATATCTGTTCGCCAGCTGCTCTGCAAAGACTTTGACCAGCCTTCTCCAGCTACAGGTGTTCCTCCGTTAGCCACTGTCTCATTGCCTTTGTTCAAGTCAGCAGCTGGACCAGTTGTCGTTGCATTGACGATGCTCGCTCCTCCATGAACAGGTTGACCGGAAGCGATGCCTCAGCGAGAGCAGTTGTCCAGATGGAATCAAGTCGAATGTTGATTGGTTCGCAGCTGGGACGGGAAGCGCGGTGTTAGATACGTTGGCTGGAAGCGCCTGGAGGGCATTAGTATAATGTATTGATGATTCGGCCAACTGTTCGGAGCATCCCTATGAAATGATCTGGTAAATACAAGGAAATTTGTCACGTGAAAGTACCATTGGAGCCAGTGTCAATGAATGTGGATGGGAAGGTGCCGTTGTATCGATTGAGCACCATGTTGACCGATGAGAAAACACCGAAAGCTGAACTAGCATTCTGCTCCACCTCAGTGGGGATAATACCTACCCAGAAAGGATAGAATGCAGCTACGCTGAATACATTGTGTCTGCTGTTGGTGTCAAGGATGAAGTCGTAGAATGCCAGCTAGAGAAAGGCTTTCGTCACCGAGTTATCTCCGAATAGACTGCTTTTTATACCTTTTGCGAATCCCAAAATAGGTCAAGGATTCCAGCTTTGAGAGATGCAGCAGCAGCAGTATGGTTAGCAGCTGCTGCGGGATTAGAAGATCCATAAAGGCCCGCTAACAGAACATGATTTTTGTCTAGCAAGCATCTCAGCCAACTGCAGCTTTTTATGCCGGCATTCACAACTCACAATGAAGACTGTTAAGGTCGACCGCAATTGTATTCCTAACGTTTAATGCCAATAGTCCGCTATTTTCTTTGCCGACGGAGAACCAGCGTGTGGTATAGTCCCAACCAGTTTCAGCGCCGCTAGCAAGTTCGGCATACAAGGATGCCTTTTGGGAGTCGTTAAGTGCTGGGCTAACCGTAGGTCCGTTGGCCGTTAAATAATCTATAGGTATTATAGGGTTAGAGAAATGTTGAGTGAATATCAATGCAGACGGACCGGTAAAGTAGGACTCGGGCCGTGGAGCAGTGTTATTTACAGCGTAATGGAACATCGTGAAGGACTGATTGGAGAAAGGGCTCTTCACTTGGACAGACCGATTGTCAGTCCACCACTGCAACTCTTTCTGCACGATGGAAGACCAGTGAGGGTGCGTTCGCAATATAGTTTCAGACCTTACCTCCGCCAAAGGTAGTGCCCGTGTCAAGATACTCTTATCACCACTCGTTGCAACATAGCGTGACAACATCTGAAAGAATATGTCATTGTAAGATGTCGATCAACGAGAATGATCGTCCGGAATTGAAAAGATTTGAACGAACCTGGATGAACAGAGGTGGTTGAGACCTATTGAGGTCTAAATATAAATAATACTTTAAACCTTGGTAACACCGCTCTCCTAAAGAAAATAACGTACAGTAAATCCGACCTCCATTGGGGATGAAACCAAATTGATCAAGTTGATCCATGAAGTTTTGCAGGGTGTCATTGACAACACTGAAGAGCTGAGATTCGATGAGGCCCTCAACGATCCAGAAACTGTCCCAATAGTATATCTCCTGAACCGACCACCTGTGTACACCTCAACATACGCTTCATGAACGATATAAAGAATACGCACCAGGAACGACAATGTATGATTCAGGGGGATCAAGGTGCTCTCGCATTTGCCACTTGATCCACAGAGTGTCGATGCATTCGTGTTGCGAGCAGCTGCGTCCAGAAGCCATGGACCGTCTGTGCAAATGCTTTGGGAAGGTGGCTGTGAGGTTGTTGAGGAAAGGAGGCGAGGGGTTAAAGTCGGGTAACGCGGCGGCCTCCAACTCAGTACCCTCGCCTGTGAAGTCATTGTCAACGAAATTGACAACCTGTCCATATGTTGTCGAGGCTGAGATATTTTGGAAATCGGCGAGGACTGCTTGCGAGTTCTTGCTTGTTGGCTGTGGGAGAATGAGCTATTAATCGACGTCATGAGCTCAAAATAAACATGCCTTGTCCACGAAAGTCTTGTCATCTGGGTATAAATTTGCTACGCCGACCGTTTGCAGCAACTGATAGAGATAGATAGAAGGTCAGCTTGATATAGCCACAAGTCGGACGACGCGACTCACCGACCCCGCGCAGAAGATGTCTGAAGGGCACCACGCTTGTTTGGGTGGTAGAGGTTCTTGCGATGGTAGCGCAGAATCGAGAGCCGCAGTCGCACTGGGAACCGATGTGACAATTGTAAGGGTAGGAGGTGCCGTGCTCACTCCCGTTGGAGCAGTTGATGTCGCAGGAACAGCCGATGAAGTGATGGATCCAGCACTTGAAGACCCTGCTGGGATTGCATAGGTAAACGGATTAACGACAATCGTATGGAGCAAGAAGGCTATGCGAGCGAGTTTTGGCGACATATTGACGCGTTTTTCGACCTTCGGTCAAGGAGATGTCCTACAGGCCCCAGATGTAAAGGAGACTTCGAGACAAAACCGACTCTGGGAAAGAGACTTGCAGAAGAGGCGGATCTCGAGCCACCGGAACTTTATAGCCTGAGGTTTTGTAGAAATCCATAGAAGATATGACATGAGTTCATCATCTCCATTAGCGTCGGCAATGGTGGTGATGGAGCGCCAGAATTCAAAGAAGCTTGTGTGTTTGCGGCCAGCTGATCAGGATGAGAATAAAAATGATAGCATCCACGCGTCTTTCTCGGATATGAATAGAACTATCCATTCGAAAAATAGAGCGTCTAAATGCTCAGAAGATGAAACGAAAAAAATAAGTATGCTCCGAGCCCGAATCGCGAACTTTGACCAAAACCAAAAGAACGATGGAAAGAAATGATGCGCTTATATTTGTGTTTGGCATTGGAAAGTAATAAAGACCGTCATGTGCTGATGCATTAATAAGGTCTACGAGTTACATAGACAGAGGAACCAACGCCCAAGAGCCTGAAATATACTATTAATTTACAGACCGGTTGCAAAGCTATGCATAGATGTCACATGGAAGCACCAATGGTCAAGCTTCAAGCAGTACGGAAGCGAGCGATCAAAAATCCGTCTGCGGAGCTTCTCAGTGGGGTGTGAGTGTGGGGGATAAATGGGTTCGTGTGGATCACCAAACCAGAGTACAACACATTAGCTTCCCAATCACATCAATTGTTGACTGACCAGTCTAGGGTGCGGCGCTACATTTCAGGACTACAACGGTCCCTCATGACCTTCATCTCGAATTGCACCGATAAAGTCGGGTTGAACAAGGCAATGACTTCACCCTGGATAGTGATCAACACGTACTATCGGGTGGTGTGAGTAGAGGAGCACTCAACGAGAGAGAGAAAACGCTTGTCCAAAGGCTCCGTGTGAACCGCATATCAGCAATTTTAGGCGTCACAACTCCTTGCAGATCATGCATATGGGAAAGAGGGAAAGCAATATCATTTACATCTCGTGAGGTAGATCAGAAGGTTGAACTCACGACACATCTGCCCAAAGAATACCCCTCTCAGGCTGTCACGCAAACGAGATTCCATGTCAACGCGTAGGTACTATAGTACTCACAGAACAACCCGCGCGCATCTCAGCAAAACGACAACCTAATACCACATAACGCACCTGCGCTGCTATGACGAGTAGCGAAAGTCTATCACTGCTACAACTTCCTCGCGAACAGGGCTAGTCGGCAAGCATCTTGTCCGTCAGTAATCCTTCATTGTAGGCCATGCTCTCGAATATGATCTGTCGCCACACATTGAGGACCAGCTCAGTAGCCTCTTCTTCCAGGACCTGTAAAAAGCAATTAGGGACACAATTGTAAGGGATGCGAGAAGAAACGAACGGGTTCCAGGCCTTCGATAAGCTTTTGGGGCGCCTTATGGTCTTTGAGATGCTCGAGAACGAACATGATAAGATCTTCTTCCTCCATCTCGCCAAGGTATTTAACCATAAGCCGCTTAACGAGAGGCTCCAATTTCCGGTCAATTATCGACTGAAACGAAGGGCATTAGAACACGCAATATTCCAATAATCAAAGGCTTTCTCACATCAGTTAGACCATCCCACCGGACCTTCGACTTGAACAGCGTTTCTTTGTCGTGTGGAACAGACTGCCGTATTCTCTCCAGCCTTTCCTTCGTTTGCTCTCCAGTCTCGGCGACGCTGAAGTCGAGTTTCACGAGAGGAGCTCGTCGCTTCTTGATACCATCCTCCTCTTCCTCGTCATGAGCAAACACTGTTGTCTTTTCCTTGGCTGGAGGTTCCTTCTCTTTCGCTGTTGGCCCAGCAATAGAAACATTCAGCCGTACAGGTGCCCCATCATCCAGTAGCAATCCAGCTTTGCGTTGTTCCTCAGCCAAGGCTTGCATCTCATCCATCTGTCGAGCCAGGAAGTCCTCTGATTCTCTGCGCAGATTTTCGGCTTCTTGCTCCTCAAATCTGCGCGACTTTTCATCCGCCGCTTCCTCTGCCTCGAGTCGCCGTTGTCGAAGATGACGCCAGCGCACACTATAATCGTGTCAAATGGCAAAGTAAAAAGAAAAGGTGAAGAAATTTACCGATCGACGTAGAACAGCTCGTCGCTCTCATCATCATCCCAAATATCCAGTCGAGCTTTAATCTCTATCCGATCACGATCTTCAGCCTCCTTCTGAGCACGTTCTCGAGCAATAGCACGCTCCAGCGCTTGTATACGCGTCCGTTCTCGAGGTTCATACCGACGTTCGCGCTGCTGGCAGTTAGAGACAAAACACAACAAGAGAGGGTTTGACACGCACATCTTTGTAAGAAAGCTCCTCTTCCTGCCTCCTCTGCTCCTTTCTCTCGGCTTCCAGTTCTTCGTCGGTCTTCCCTGAATTTTCTCCCTCCTGTCCCAGGGGACCTCTCCCAGCGTTCCCATCCTCTGCTTTCACAAATCCGACAGGTTTGCTGTAACCTTGCGCTCCTTTTCCAAAGCCTTGAGGTTTCGATGTAGCCGTTGGTGATTCCTGTCGTGCCTGAGGTTTACCCCACTCGCGTACCTTTGGACCACTAGGTGCTCCTGAGACTGAAGGCATGTTGTCCCGCACATCGCGCATCTTTTCTCGCTCTCGTTTTGCGGCTCGTTCTCTGAATTGGGCGATCTCAGATATAACAAGGCCCCGCTGTGTTTCTGGCAGGTCGGCTTCCTGAAGATCATGGAGATGGGGAGGTATTATGTATTTTTCTTTATCAATTAAGCCATTATTGGCCGCATCTTGCGAGACGCGGTTGATATCGGCCACGTATTCGTCAAGTTTGGCCTTCGCCTCTTGTTTCTTAGTTTCTTCGGCCTATACCAACATATATTAAGTACACGTCAGCATAATATAGTCCTGCCACTCACATCAGTTGACATTTGATGGGCTTGAAAAGCGTCTAAGAAAGCACGGGTCTTTTCATCTGCTTTCACCTGTAGTTTCGAAGTAGGCTTGAAGTGAGTCGCAAGACTGAAGAAAACACACCAGTAGTTTTTTGTTCGCGCAACCATCTTCCAAGGCCGGTAATTCAACACCATTGAGCAATGCGATCGCCCGTAAAGCGCCCGCTGGGTCTTCAAATTCTGCGAAACCAAAGCCTTGAGGTTTATTCGCTGGCGTTATAAGGCGCTTAAACGATTTTATTGGACCGCATGCCTAAGAACTCTAGATGAGCCTCTGTTTAGTAGGAACATTGAAAAATACCTACCGACAAAAGCTGGTTCAGGAAAGCATCAGTGATACCGCCCGATATCGAACCGACGAAAAGTGTCGTCTGTTGCTTTTGTGCTTGAGGTTGCATATACTGCATTTGTTGCTGCTGTGCGAGAGCCGACATTGAGGGACCCTGGCCGTAAGACGGCAAAGGTGGACGCAGACCAAGTCCCAACCGATTCGGTTGCATTTTAGCAAGTATTTCAAGGCAGTTACGAGCTGGATTATGAATGTTAGTCCTCGTTTTTGAGTAATCATGAAGTTAGACTCACATTAAATGTGTATACTCTGTCAGATGACAGAAAATAGAGAAAGAGGGCGAGATATGTAAAAGCCGAATGTCGTGGTCAATGGACAAGCAGTGGGAGAAGCGCACAAACAGCCGCATTATGTAAAGTGTTTCCCACGGCCATATCTGGATATTGCCGTACTCGCTCCCAACTCTTTCGATCCCCCTCTCATTCCCCTCTTTCATTTCCTTCAACTTGCGATGGTTCTCTTCTTCACTTCAACAAGTAAACGAGACATCTCCTTACAAGCGTCGTTTTACTCATATCCATTATTAGCCGTTAATCCACCAGCGATCATCTACATGGGTCGGGACAAAGTGGAAAGTGAGGGAGGCAGCATGTCGCAATCGTCCAGCCACGACTTAAGAGTATCCATGTTGCAGACGAAGAACTCATAAAATATGCATGGCCGCAAGATGTTTGGTTTCACGTTGACAAATTGTCTTCTGCCCACGTCTACTTGCGCATGAGCGAAGAAATGTCATGGGATAACATACCCGAGGCCCTGCTCACAGATTGTGCTCAACTTGTAAAGGCCAACTCGATTGAAGGTAAATAAGGTCATTTCGAAACTCATTCTCGTTCACAGAATCTAACATTTATCCATCCAGGAAACAAGAAGGACAACCTGACAGTTATCTATACCCCTGCAGATAATCTAAAGGTTGACTTACATTCCCGACTCTATGATCCATGCTATAATTGACTTGAATTTTTTCAGAAAACTGGAGATATGGCTGTCGGACAAGTTTCTTTCCATAACGACAAAAAGGTGCATGCTGAATCCCTCTCGTCTGAAAATTCTTCTCACAACGGCACAGGTTAAAAGAGGTGGGTTTTACAGTAATTCCAGAATGTGCAATCCCCTCTCATGTCTACTGCAGTATACGTCATCAAACGAGAAAATCCCATTGTAAATCGCTTGAACAAGACAAAAGACGAGCGTGTAGTTGACCATGAACAAGAACGCGTTGATCGAATCAAACGAGAGGGTGCAATTAAGCGAGCCGCTGCAGCGGAGAAGGTATTAAAATTCGTGCTATCATGATAATTCTAGCACTAATATGTATCATTGTAACAGAAAAAGCAAGATGCTGAATTGGCGAAGGCTAGAGAAGCTGAAAAGGCTGCTCGGTCATATGATTCGCTATTTAACGTGGAAGAAGACGATAATGTGCCGCGGAAGACAGGGAGAGAACTGGAAGAAGATTTCATGTAACCTGCAGGTACGCAGGGTGCGAAGATTTGCTTGTATCTTTTATCGTGTTATGATTCAGCCTGAATACAAGAGGATGGTTAATATAGCCTGCAGAAGTTCTTGTTTTCGGGCACTTACTATCCTCCCAAAGACCGCCTCGTAGGAGTCGGAGCCGACCATCCGTTCTTTGAGGCATTTTGGCGAACTTTGTCGAACTGCCGATGTCGTCAACTCCAGCCGTGGAAGTGATTGTCTGGGTGCCTCGATATTTGTCATCCTTTTTCTCTGACTCTTCGACTGGGAAAATATTTTGTTATCAGCCAAGCTGATCACCTGAAGCACGACCAATTGAACCAAAACTTACTTATCTTATTTTTGAATACAGCATGAATGTATCCCTTCACAGCAGACTTTTTGGTGGTCTTCGTTGTCGAAGATGAGTTTGAAAATACCAACGAAGCAGATGGGCTGGAGGTAATTGAGGGCTGTTGGATGTGTCATTTCCTTCTTGAGTGGGTGTTTTGTTAATGTGGGCGACGGAAAGTGGACGCTGACGTCTTCCTGATCTTTACTTGCTGGTTTTATGGGGCTGGATGGCTCTCAAGTCAGCAGTTACTTTATTGGGAAGATGAGAGCAAGTCAAATCGTCAAGCTCTCCCTGAGACTAATTGCACCGTTGCGCAGTGGAAGGAGAAAATTCTGGAAATCCAAAGGCCTCGATCATGCACCGAAGTCTTGAGCGGAATAAACCCCATAGTAGCCCTCGGCGCAGCATTTTACTGTTTCTTCAGTAGAGACTGCCTACCTCAGGTACCCACCGAGATCGTTTAGGCTACTGCGCAGATGACGTACTGATTAGATGGGCAATACTTAGTCTCCGAAATGTGTGCCTGGCGAGGCGCGACGCATTTAACTTTGTAGTAAGCTGTGAAGGGATTAGCGCGTGTATAATACTCGGCACCGCTGCGCATTTCTGCGCATCCAAGCTGCACCAAAGGCCCGGAAGTTTCGATAGTCAAGTCGTAAGAACCTTTTCGCCGACACCCAAGAGCCAGAGTTGGCACTGGGCGCGAAGACCTTGTGGGTGCACGCAGCAGATCAGAGAGAACAATCCCGCTCGATGCGGGGGAACTATTTTTAGCGCTGGCCTTCTGTTTGGAGCGTCCTCGTATGAGTCTTTGAAAATTCGTCAACATTCAAGGTCACCGTGGGCTCCATTCAATTTTAATTCTAGAGGGCTAAAATTGTTATGTCCGACAGAATTGACTGACCGAGTCATTCTTGACGCGGTTTACATATGTGACTCGGAATAGGTTCTCGAGCCTAGGCTTGCCAGTGCGAACGACAATAAGTAGGCGAAACATCATATGACTGGGACGGCGAGGGACCGAGGGTGGTGTTCAAATTCTAACGTTCAAACCAATTTAAGTTGGATAAACTGTTCAGGCGTTAACTTCTCACATGATTTTTCTTGGATTCTAAGTACTTACAAACGTTGATAGTATTAGGTATATAGCTTGATGGTACATAGCTGATAGCAGCGTACAGTACATAATATAATATAATATTCTCTCAAACAAGAATTTTGGTATTGAACTCTGGACAGGCATTTTCGTAACACTAGTCTCTTAGACTGTTGGCAAGTACACTCCTGAACTTCTAGTTGAAACTGTCGACACAACAATGGCTCCCACAAAATTATTTAAAATAGAACATCCCCTTAACCCTATATATTGTTGGCATCGATAAAGATCAAAGTACACAGATACATAATACAGTAGGCATAATGACGCTATGATGGAATGGTGTGTAACTGGCCACAGCAGACTTCATACTGCAGAGGAGGAACAAAAAAGAAACTGTTAGTCACAGCCACCTGTCCTGATGTTCAGAATAGGCATACTTACAACTGCTCAGAAATACACAGGCGGCAGCCCAAAAGATTAATTAGGAATCATTTTTTGCCTTTCCTAATAGTCGAAGACCGTCAGACCAGTAGTTAAGACATCTAAACGACGGCAACAAACCTTTGAAGAGAGACTTGAGGAGGATCGACGTCTTCGATTTCGATTTCTTGCGGCTTTCACCCCCCGTGCTAGAGCTCGAAGAGCCTCCAGAGGCATCGGAAATTATGGAAGAAGGTGTGAGCGTCGTCTGGGAGGTGCTCGACGATCCACCGGCGGCTGATGTCTCGGGGACTGAATCCAATGGTTGGGAAGACGCTGGCAATTTTTTGGAAGGCTCTTTCTTGGGTGATGGTATATTACCTGCAGTGCCGTATCGAGACTGCAGGGTACTCAAGGCGGCGGCGTAGTCTTTCTGAGGTCGTTGGGAAGGGCCCAAAGGCGTCGTCGAACTGACGGTTGTAGTCGACTGGAAAGACACCGTAGAAGGGTTAGGTTGGCTAGTCATGATGTTGGTGAACTGGTGACGATATAGTATGTAACAAAGGGAGTTTGTTTCGTGATGTTTGAAACATGAATCTTGATGTCTTTTATAGTCTGGAGCTTCAGAATTACATACGTTGAAGTTAGAGCTAAGATCGTTCCGTATGCAGCGAGGGAAAGGGAACGTTTCGCTCGAGATACCATGCAGGGATGTATCGCAGCGCACCGACCTCCAAGTCCGCGTGGTGAAGTTACGGTCGAGTCATTTCGAGGTACCATTGAAAGGGCTCGGAAAGAAAGACGGAAGCTGCGCAGCCGACGCTCCCTGGATTGCCCCCGCGGTTGATTGGTCAGACCCCCAAAATGCCGCAAGCAAAGGCAAGATACATGATCTAAAAAGAGGAGACAGTTAGATATCATGATGTCCGAGTCGAAAGTTCGAGGTCGCCGATTTGCAGAGAGTACTCGAATGACTCGGAAGGTCAAATGGGCCGAAGATACCGACCGCAGTCCAACAAGTAAGAGCTTTCCATGTGGTACAGCATAACATTGTGTCCCAAATCGGGGTTCTGTCGCTGTGAGCCCCAGCGCTGGAAAACTGGGAAGTTTGATGAGGATGGACAAGAAAGATATGTACTCGAGTATTATTTTTGGGACAATTGCACCGATCATATCATCATCGGAATCCTTCCGGATTCGGTCTCGTATTTTGTGCCCAAGCGCTCACTTTCTTTTCTCTGCTGTGCATCATGAGCATCCGTCTGCCAGCCCCGTCCGCCATTTCTAATCCTATAAGCGATGACTCAGACAACAATTCCACAGCATCGGAAAGCGAAGATGATAACGATCAAACATGGGACGACTGGGTATCTGATTCAATTGCCCAACAACAGTGCAAATCTCTCTTTGATGAAACAGTTCTGTCATCAGTAGATGCCGCTTTGGCCTATGACAAGGAAACACATCAGTTCAGCCTCGACGATACCTGTAAAGCTTTGTGTGAGTGGTTTGTCACTAACTTCGGTTGGTCATTGACTGTTTCAACCTTATAATTGCACAGCACTAGATTTCCATGGGCGCGTTCGCCTTATCAACTACATCCGAAAAAATGTCGGTCACCCACTCATGACCTTCTCGTTTTTAATATTTCTCAACAAGTGCTAGAAACCAACCAGGGCAGATGTGGCTAAACTGCAGAGTACAGAATCCTGGTTCACTTCCGATGAATACCTCGTACCTGTCGTCGAAAATGATCCCCTACTTCGTGCGCTTATTTTTTTTCCCGCTCCTGTCAATAAACTGAGAGCCTTCTTTTTCACGCAGAATCATACTCTGAGGATTGGACCGACTCTGAGGATGAGAATCTTAACGATGTGGATCCAAACCGCAAAATAAAAGCTCTCGAGAAGAAGTTGGCTATCGCGCGACAAAGTCTGGGCGATTATCGCGCCCTAATCGCCGACAAATTGAACATTTCAAGAGAAGTGGAGAACCTCGATGAAGCAGCCCAAAATCAACAGGCTTCAGCTTCACGCGATGACGATACACATTATTTCGAAAGCTACGGAGCGAATGGTATGTGTTGACTAGTGCAAGCTGGGTCGTCCATGACAAACCTGTCGACTAGATATCCACGCAATCATGATTCAAGACAAAGTTAGAACCTCAACGTATGCTCACTTCATTCTCACAAATCCGACTCTCTTCCGAGACGCCATCGTTCTGGACGTGGGCTGTGGTACAGGCATCTTGTCTTTGTTTGCTGCCAGAGCCGGAGCTAAACGAGTCATTGCTGTCGACGCCAGCGATATAGCTGAAAAGGCTGAAAAAATCGTAAAAGCCAATGGATTTGAGAACGTAATCACCGTTATCCGCGGCAAAATCGAAAACATAACGCTTCCTGCAGAAATCGACAAAGTCGACATCATCATTTCGGAATGGATGGGCTATGCTCTACTGTACGAATCAATGCTGGACTCAGTGCTGTCTGCAAGAGATCGTTTCTTGAAACCTGGCGGTGTGATGGCACCCAGTCAATGCAAGATGATGCTTGGCCTTTGCGACGCCGGCGAGATCTACAAAGACCGCATCGGTTTCTGGGACGATGTATACGGTACGTCCGTCATCGATATCTGGATTTCTTGTGTCTCATGATAGGTATCAGGCTTTGATCTGTCGGCCATGGCTAATAAATTGTATGATGAGGCAATTGTCGACGTAGTTGCGCCGGAAGCACTGCTCAGCAGACCATATCCGGTCAAAGTAACTACACACTCCTATCAGAATTGGATCACTTTCTAATCATATATAATCTATGTTAGGACCTCGTTCTTCCCGACATCACTATCCGCGAACTTGATTTTTCATCATCCTTTACACTGGAGTCGACTGCACAACGTCGGACCAAAATCAATTCGTTCGTTTTGTACTTCGACACTTTCTTCACCCCACATGGACAGCCTGTATCTCCCACGACCGAGGTTAAATTAGTTAAGGAGGGCGAGGCTATCCTGGCTGAGCTCTGGCCTGTTGGTGGTAAATCTGCTTTGCAACGCCGACAAAGTATGGGACGAGAGAAAGAGAAGACCACCAGCTTCAGCACTGGTCCACTCAGCACCCCCACGCATTGGAAACAGACAATCTTCATGCTCCGTGAACCAATCACAGTCTCCGAGGGTTAGTCTATGCACTTGTTTCCCAGGGACATCACTAATGAATGGTGCATTTTAGGATCCCTGGTGACCGGAGCCTTCAAATGTCGCAAGAGCGAGACTAACTCACGAGAGCTGGATGTCGAAATACACTATTCAGTCAAGATCGACGAGGATTCATCTCCAAGTGAAACTTTGGTGCAGATGTACAAGGTTCGGTGATGATGGAAATATTCAGTACAAATTCCAAAAGACACTGTATTCATTACTATCTAAACCTACTTACGGTATTCTCCGAAAGAGTCGCAAATCAGAATCGCAAATGGGAATTGCTGCGGAAGTAACTTGAAGATGATCCTCTCGCAAAATTACGGTGCTCGCATGCCATATGGCTCTTGTGTGTTCAATCAATCAATGGTTATACGTCGCCTGAAGGCGTCCTTTGACATATTCGCCAGCTGTTATCACTTCATACTTCACAGGCCGATCAGAAGATACACAACTTGGCATTGGCTGTACAATCCATAACGTTGACGCTCGGGGCAGTGAGGACAAGATCATCAAGTCGTACCTCAAGTTTGACATTGTAGTCAGTTCCAAAAAATAACGGAATCGAATAACGGCGAATTCCACTACGGTTGATAGCTCGATGCACAGTCGACTTGAATATGTCATCTAGAAAGTGTTATTAGTTTACATGAATGGACGCGTGGCAGTAGCTTTACTTGTCCATCGTGCAAATTGATCCCCGAGACTGCTTAGGTCAGTCGAGGTCCACAATTAAGTGTACGATGTAAGCACTCACTTAATCACAAGGGTACCTGGTAGAGGCGGTGCGTTGATCCACTGCTTCTCGGAGTTCAAGACCTGGAGGGCTTGTATCCCCGGCTCTTGCCAAAGTATAGTGAAGCACTGTTAAAAATGCATCAGTAAGTTGCGGCCATATTCAGTACGGTAGCCTTGTGACGCACCTCCCAGCTATTCATGGAAAGAAAAGAATAACAGTGATAGATGACTAGAGTGCTCGACGCAAGATGAGCGGTCAAGTACCTACTCTGTATGGGCCCCAATGCCGATAACACGGTCATCGACGGGGCCAGTTTGGGGAGGGTAATGCAATAATTTCATTAATGCAGCCGAATGCAGCGTCTGTTGGTAATCAGGCTTAATGAACGGAAAGTCCAAAGAGGGCGTATAAACACCAGGAGACACTAACTTTGTCGTCGAAGAAGTCTTCCGGGAGCTTTAACGCCAAAGCGAAGATAGGAAAAAGTGCTTTTCCGAGGTTGACTGCTGCGTAACTTCTGGCCATAAGCCTGACGAAGGGCCATTAGTATCTAAACCAAAAGATACTCACTAATATTGCAAGACCGACTCGCGAAATCCAGGAACTCCGCTTTCTGATGGCCAGACGTTTGCACCTGCCATGACTCCACTCGCAGCACCGTCGTTCTGGTCAGAGTTATCGGCATTACCGGTCGGGCTTTCCCAGCCAAACTCGAATCCTTCCTGTAAGTCACCCGCCCCATCAGGATTGTTGTTTCCACTTAGCAAAGGAGAGTATCCTTTGAAATTGGGTGTCTTCTTGTTCTCAATCTAAGGTAGGATTTTGTTATTGAAAGCTGAGGAATCGATAAACAGGATACCAGTCTGACCTCCATCTTAGTCTCATCTGGAAGAGAAAAGAACTTCTTCGCCATTTGGAGAGCCCCATCTGTACATTCATCTGGAATTCCGTGGTTCTTCACTGACGGAAAAGAATAAAGGCAATGCAAGTCAATGTCCATAGCAGGGCTAATTATCGCGATAAGAGAGGTGGAGACAGACCATAGAAAAAGCCGACGCGTATACAAGCATCCCGAACATCATCGGCCAGTTTCCTTCTTTCTTCTGGGTCATCGCTTCTGATTTTCTTCAGATCTCTGGGTATCCGCGCTATGTCAACTTCGGTCAGTCCAACGAGGGACTCGACCTTGCAACTGCTGAATGAACTGGCATGCATACATTACGGGGACATTCTTGAAGTCTAAGTCAATGGAATCCGCAGTATTTACTAGTGACATATCGAGCAAAAATTAAAGGATTTGGCAATTGAGAGTAATATTGTTGAGAGCAAGGCAAGTTGAGCAAGAGCTCATCATGATGATGATCACGAGAGACCAGGCTCATATCGGTCCGGTGGATGCCGGTGTTATTATGCTTATCTGCCATGGGCGGCTGATGATTTCATCTGGAACTTCATCATCTGCTTCGACCAGCATTCGTTCAGCCTTCAGTAATGGCCACCAAGTATATCGTCCGTTCTCATTCGAAGATTATATGACTAATTTCTTATAGGTCTCTTGCCACTTGCCTCTTCTGTAAAATCATTAAGGGTAAGTTCCAACCTGGCATGCTTAAGCGCTGCGAGCGCAGCAAGGTTTTCGGACAATCATAATCCGATGGCTTCTAGGCGATATCCCCAGCTTCAAGCTGCTGGAGTCAGAGTCTTCGTTCGTAAATCAATCAACCTCATCGCAGTTCTACACTTATGACGCGCCGCAGTTTTGCGTTTCTGGACATCGGACCGCTCTCGAGGGGCCATGCTCTAGTGATCCCTAAATGTAGGTCCAATTGCTGCGCATGGGGCATTCAGGAACCTTACGAGACTATACCGCTCAGTCCATGCAGAAAAGCTGCATGATTTGCCAGACGAATATCTCGTAGATGTCTTACCGATCGCCAAAAAGATCGCCCTCGCCCAAGGAACCCCAGATTACAACATCTTGCAGAATAATGGCCGTATTGCCCACCAGGTGAATTGCCTTGTATCTTTATTGACGAAGTTCGGATTAAATAACTAGTTTTATAGGAAGTTCCTCATGTGCATTTCCACGTCATTCCCAAGCCCATCGAGAACCCCGACGAAGGTCTTGCTATCGGTTGGCCAGCAAAGCCCATGGCGAAGGACGAGCTGCAAAAGATTTTCGAGGAAATAAAATCTAAGTTAGATGCTAGCCCTGATTCCGCCGTGTAAACATTCTTTTGGCGAGAAATGCCGGATTGTGATCTCTGCTCCAATTCTTCATTCTTTCACTTCCACATTGCCTCCTTACCTTGGTCGGTACAAACCTATTAATCAGTATTGAATCACTATTGAATATTGAATCGTGAAATCCGTGAATTTTGTTTGAATTTTGTAGTACTTATTGGTTGTTTACGTAATGTCACCAGAACGTTCTCTGACTCTGCTCTTGTGTGATCGTAAATGAATGAGGGTTACGATGATCCTTCATTTTGTCTCTGCCTCTCGTAACGTCAGGTCTTCTGGCCACAACAGACGAACCCATTCTTATGGAACATAAACCGGCAATAGTTGGTTCGATTGTTGAGCGGAAACCCGCCTCATCGTTTTCTTCTCCGAAGCCAACCTCGTCTTCGAAAACTGGTTTTCCAACAGTCCAACACCGCTCCAAAAGTGCCTTTGCACGAAATCGTGAAGATCTTCGTAAATCCAGCATATCTAGAGCCCAAGATGTTCCTACGGTACTACCCTCAAACAAAATTTTGCCGCCGCCTCCACGTCCGCCTTCCGAACCTGATTGGCGCGAACAAATAAGCAAAGAGAATGAGGAACGAGTGGCAAAGATGTCGGAGGAAGAACGAGAACAGGAAAGACGGGAAATTCTTGAGAGATTTGGCGCGAACGTAGGCGACCTGTTAAAGCGTGCTCGTTTGGCAAGAGCCAAGCAGCGCGAAACTGAGAAGACCCTCCAACCTTTGGATTTGGGAGAGCGAAACCATGACACAAAAGAAGGTCATATCCAGTCTTTGTATTCAGGAGTTCTTGACCTGATAAATATTCTCCTTAGATGAAGTTCCAGTAATATCAGAAGAGAGAAAGCCATTTATTGAACGAGGTAAGCAGTGTCAACCTTTAACTGATCATTCTTCTCGAAACACTTTTCGTGACGGCTCCGAATGGTATATATTGAATTGTTGTCTTAATAGCATCTTCCCCACCTCCTTCCGCCTTGGCTTCGGCCAATAATTCTCGCCCTTCAAGTCGTGCCGATCGCAGATTGCGATTTGCGGAGCTCGAGCCTCAAGATGTTTATGTCTATGAATCTGCCCCTTCCTCTCCCAAGAGGCATAGGCCGTTTGCCCTTCCTCCCCCGGATCCCAGTGCCGATGTTGTGTCATTGGGACAATGGAAAGGCAAGATGGGTCCTCAACAACTGGAGCAACCTGAGCCACAGCCCGAAACCGAAGAATCTAAAGAACCAGAGGAAGGTACCGCGGAATATATCCGACGACGTTTCTTTCCTCTTGCACCGAAGGACGATCCAAATTTGGCTTGGATGGACTTAGAATCAGCCACCACACCGTCGGATTCATCTTCATCCTCGTTGCGGTTTGATCTTCAGGGCAATCCTATTCCATCTTCGATATCGTTGACTCTGCCAACCCATCTTGGGCTCCATCATCATGCTGAGGGCGCCCACGCAGGGTATACCCTAGACGATATTTTTCTGCTGTCGAGATCGACTGTCCCAGCTCAAAGGGCCACAATGTTGGGTATTTTGGTCCGTATAGCTCAGCGACTTGGGAAAGTGAAGAAGGGTTTCGTGGATGGCATGGATGAATTAGTTGGCAAGGAGGAGGAACTGAGAAAGCGCATTCTCGCTGCGGGTGTGGAAGCCATGTCTGACAGAGGAAGCGTTGGCGCCCTTGCCATCGAAGTTGTATGGGAGTGCATCGTGGGTTGGAACCCTGAGGTGATCGATATTGAAGGAGTCGAATTGGACTCGCCCACAGATTCATCCATCAATACTCTGCCCTGGGAGTTTTTCTTACCCCAGATTACCACCATCTTAATGCAAGGTGGTGCTCTCCCAGAGTCGTCAACTCAACTTCTCTCTGTTTTGCATCGACTTGCCCAGCAAAGCAACGCTATCGCGGACAGCATCGTCTCAACCCAAAAACTACTTTCGACTGTCCTCCAGACTTTCCTCTTAACCCCGATACCGCCTCAAGATTCCTTGCAATTCCCGAATCCCCTTGCATTAAAATTTTTCTATACTCTCGCGCAATCCTCCCGACCTAATGCGCAGGAAATTGAAAAATTTGCTGATTCACTGCTTCGCTTCGTCACATTCTCACCGTTTTCCTCACCGTACCCTCCTGCTCTTGCCACCAACCTGCTCGTATCTACACTCCAAGTGTATCGAACTCTTGCTTCCTATGGTTTATACTGCCATATAGCAGGGACGGCAGTAACCCAACTAGCTGATGTTGAGCGGTATGCCATCTCTGAAGCCTGCCACTCACAGGCTCTTGTAATCGCATGGGCAAATCTGGTAGAGGCTTGGACTATTTGTGCCATTGATCCTCATCAAACTACTCCGAATCATGACATCGTATGGACGCAAATCATTGGCTGGGCTTGGTACGAGGGCATCGCAGAACTTCAATCATATCTCGAAGTTGCCGAGAAGGATTGGACGAAGTGGAGCGCGTCTTGGCAAGTTCAAGCTGCGTGGTTGGAGGGTTCCAAGATCAATGCAATAAAAGGAGGGGAAGCCGAAAGGCTGGACTTTATCGAGTCTGTCAAATCCGGGTTCGAGGCCGGAAATGAACTCCAAGTTGTAACGAATGCCCTGAATGCATTCCAAAAGGAACTCTTTCACTACAACAATGGAGACATGGAGCAACTCAGGAACATGTCGCAGTATGCTGGCCTCTTGACCTCCGTCGTCCGTCTATGGCTTGCATGCGTTCCTCCTCACACCGAAGGTCCTCCGTCATCTCCACCCTTCTCTCTCCCCTTCCCTCAGCTATCCGAGTTAGCCCGCAGTCTGCTCGTCCATCCTCTGTGGTCACTGATGACCTCATCCAATACATCAATGGGTTATCTTTACTGCCGAGAGATCTCTGGCTTCCTCTCATATTATCTTCGATTTTCAAAACGTTTACCCGGCATTTCACAAAGTCTCTGGATAGCACAAGCGTTCTCCATTGTGTCGAGATTGAGTCCAGGAGACGAGGACGATGCGCAGTCGATAGCCAAAGACATCATGAACATCGTAACGCCGGAATGGGCAACAGATCGGCATCTCCAGGTTCCTTCGTTAATCTGGGAGCGTGGTGGCTTGGGTATTCTGGAGCCATTCTTATTGAACAGAATACGGCCCCAGGAAGAAGTGTACATCAGTCCTCTTATAATAACTCCTCAGTCTATCAAGTCCTCTACCACGCAGAGACTTCCAGCACTTGGAGCTCTTCAACAACTCGGCCTTCCGCTGCATCGAGATTGGACTACGGCACCTTTGGATCACCTCCTACGTTCCGGCGTTTCGGCCGTTTTCAAGGCATTGCCTATCTCATGGGACTCCTCGGAGACGGAGGTGGCACGAGCCGCGTTACTTCTAACCAAGATTGCTCAAGAAGCGCTGCTCAATTTTTCTATGGCTCCTTTCGTTTTGACAAGAGAGGAGGCACAGTTTGGATGCATGAAAATATTCATGTTGGAGCATGGGCAGCCGCAAAACGACTCTGCCGAGGAGGTTTTCCGCGATAACATCGTGAACCATTACATGGAGGATATATTACGCCCCTACGCTTTCGGCTCAGTCGATGCTCAGACAGTCTCGCAGGACGATTTAGAAAGGGTCGCTGTCGGATTCCTGGGCCCATCCGTCCCCTTCTTCCAGTTTTATACAGATTTCGTGGCTCTGTATGACGCGATATCCTTTTCACATCATTTGTTTGGTCGTCTCCTTGTCCCTCCGACGTCGATGCGCTACGCCATCGATTATAGAAAGCATCTCTGGTGCGACTTCAATCACGTCGTAAGGACGATCCGCGTTCTTCCCTCCCAGGTGTTATCTGCAGACATCAGGGAGTACCTTTATCCAATCGAAAGCGATCCTCAGATCATTGCCTCATACCTTAACTCTCTTCTAAAAGACAATATCCACGATTTCATGAAATTGGTAGCTCTGCATCACGTCGCATCCAACATCTGGCCCGACTTACGAGAACCGGGAAGCGCTAACGAGGAAAGGGCTAGTTCATTGTTGAAGGCTGTTGTTACCCAAGCTGGGATCGACGTTTTGCGAAATGTCGTACAGTATCGCCAGACAACATCTGGAGAGATCTTGCTTCCTCCATCTTGCTTTGAAGATATTGGCTTTGCAAGGGCTGATAGATTGGAGTTTATCGCTCGCTGGGGAGGCCAGAGCATGGTCGATAGATTACAGGGTTTATTGAAGTCGTCCATAGAATAAGCACATTTTAGACTGTCTGTATCTATAGAAAAAATATTTCTTGCAACCCTTCCCTTATCGCCTGTTGTCACCGATATATGATCCGCCACTTTCACTTTTTCCTCTTCAGGCGACCTTCATTGATAATCTCTTCCAGCCACACACGTCTTGACGCGTCGATGTCGCAATCGCTTTGTGTAATCGATCTCAGTCTGAGCATGGTCTCCGCGGACCGCTTGGCGCATCTTTCATCTCTAACCACGACCACAGTAACTTTTTTCACGGTGTGCTGAGG
The DNA here is from genome assembly GCA_015499995.1 of Flammula alnicola. NCBI lineage: Eukaryota > Fungi > Basidiomycota > Agaricomycetes > Agaricales > Strophariaceae > Flammula > Flammula alnicola. The sequence continues at coordinate 16,661 of JADNRV010000417.1, read as the reverse complement.
CCGTCATGTCGCCATCTGGGTCTACCTTCGATTTTGCAAGTTGGCCACCATCTCTATCGAAATCCCAACTCGAAACGTTAACTTTGTACGCCACAACCTACGCACTATCTCATGGGTTATTGTACCTACCGCCAACCGACCGCCAGCCTATCGTTCCCAGCGCTGCAATACATGCACCAATATCACTATTTCCCTCTCCGATCCCTCGCGAGTTGTTCGAGCAAGGCCAGAGAATCCAAAGAATCTACAATATCCTTTATGCTCGAATTGCGATGGATGAGGAATTCCTTGACGAGATCATGGGCTCAGAGACAGGAGTCGGGAAAGTCGACGATTTTATTGGACAGCTGTGGACTGGATGGAAACAACTAAGAGATGTCGGCCTCGCCCAAGTACGCCCGTTTATCAAAAGACAGATGGAAAGCATCTGATCTTCGTGCAAGCCCCTCCATCTTGGCATATTCCGCTCAGACTATCTCCTTCATGGACAAGCAAATGAGCCTTTGTCAATCAAGCAAGTCGAATTTAACACGATATCAGTCTCCTTCGGGTGCCTGTCGCAGAAAGTTGCTGAATTGCATCGGTTAGTTCTCTAAGATAGCTTTTCTTTCAAATTTGTTAATTTTCTTCCAGTTACCTTTTGGCCGCGACACAGTACTACAACAGCTCCTCCTATCTGAGACCAGATAATTTTCCATCAAACAACACGATATCTGGATTAGCCAGTGGCCTGGCAGAGGCGCATAAAGCCTATAATGTTGAAGGGTCACAGATCCTTTTTGTCGTTCAACCAGGAGAACGTAATGTCTTTGATCAACGGCTGTTGGAATACGAATTGCTCGAGAAGTAAGGTGTTTCTTCTCTTTATGCCAATGCTTCGACTGACAGATGATTCAGGTATTCCATTCATATCATCCGCCAAACTTTCGATGAACTGGGGCTTTCTGCATCTGTTGACCCCTCGACATCTGTTCTGCGAATAACATGTTCTCCCGACCTACACCCTTCAGGTTCCATCGAAATATCGACAGTCTATTACCGTTCTGGATATATGCCGCATGAATACCCCACTCCAGCTCACTATACCACTCGCTTTCTTCTCGAAAGTTCGACGGCCATTAAATGCCCAACCATAGCTCTGCAACTGGCTGGTGGAAAGAAAGTCCAGGAAGTTCTGACACAACCAGGGGTGCTTGAGCGTTTCTTGGCGGACGATAAGAAATATGGAAAGGATACCCTCGCACCACAGGAGATTAACGAGCTGAGAGCAAGCTTTATGGGCATGTGGGGCTTGGATGTAAGCGAAGACATGCTGACGCCAGGTCGTACGGCGGCCGCAGCTGGTTTGGAGGAGTTTGGGGTTCGAAAGGCCAGAGATGCTGCTCTATCCCTAGTGCTGAAACCACAACGTGAAGGAGGAGGCAATAATGTCTACAAGGAGGCCATTCCCTCATTCCTTGACCACTTGCCGCCTAAAGAGCGACAGGCCTGGATCGCCATGGAGCTTATCAATCCGCCAGAAAATGCTGGAAACTATCTCATCCGAGCAGGGACCACGGATGCACAGAGTCAAACATCAGTCAAGACCGACGTGGTGAGCGAGCTCGGTATATTTGGTTGGGCCCTGTTCGGCGGCCCCGACAAGCATATAGAAGAGAGAGAAGTGGGATGGCTGGTGCGAACGAAAGGGAAAGATAGCAACGAAGGTGGGGTTGCAACTGGGTTTTCGGTGTTGGATTCATTGTTACTTGTAGACTGATTTTAATAAGTGCGTTTTCTCTCTACATTGCCTATCTTATCTTTATTAATTGTTTGACAGGCTTATTCTTATATAACCTTCGTAAATCAAGGTGGCGGGGTATGATCGTGTTATTCTTATGCTATCCGTGATCATTCCATTCGGCTTATTTTTAAACCTCGGGTTCATTATGAATTTTCTCATTCATCGAACCAATTGCATTAAAAGCATCGACGCCAGCTCAACGTGTCACTCAGCTAGGAGAGGTTCCCTTCCTGCTGGCAACACACTGAAGGACATTCAACGCCGATATATCACCCAGTCCCGATGTTTTTCCTCGCTGAGAATATCAGATAAAGGACGTTTTGGCAGAGGCGGTTTACGCTGTTAGCCCCATTCTGGTTGCTGTCTCACTCCTCTGCACTTTTATTTCTGTCGTATGTGTCCTGGGCACCCCACTCATCTATGATAGGCGCGCTCCTTTCAATTACACTGAGTTTGACCTTAACAACTCAGTTGATCCATACTTGGCGTGAGCTTCTTGTCCGGCAGTAATGGAGTGGATATACTCAAATTCTTGGATTGCCAAGAGTTGCGAAGGGCTCAGAGAACGCGTCCCATGTAAGTCTCTGCACTCTTCACTGCGATGTTCGTCTTGAACTGGAACACTTTCCTACAGTACACATCATTACTAGGCCCATCAATTTTGCCAACTCCTCTCTCGAATCGCCGAATTTTCCCTCTCCTTCCATTCCCTACTCTTCCAGATGAACAAGTGTCGCTGTTTCGATCGACAATGGGTGTGTCTTCCTTCCAGGAGGCACTAATCCGCAATTTGGGTTCCGCCGGACGGACATCATTGCTCCGAGTAATTTCAGCCCGTCGCTCTCATAGAGACTAACGTGACGGTATTGCATTTCTCCATCAAAGCCGACGAAAAGAAGCCTTTGAACTACAACCACGAATACCAAATCGTGTTCATTAATCCCAATGATGGTTCTCATGTCTTTGGAATCCAACTCGGTATGTTTATTTTATGTTCGTCTTTTCTTGACGCAAGAAGTGTTTTCTCATGCATGCAACACCAGGGTCTCCTTTCACCAATCCAACGGGTGCTCTGCCTGCTCCAAATGCTCACAGCTCCAAAGTCCTTGATCATGCTCTTAACGTCCTTTTCTTGACACCATTTACATCCGGAATTTGGCACAACATTGCCATCAAAATGGACCGGAATAACAGGACCCTTGCTCTGCTCTATTCAAAGGACGCCCAACGTCTTACAGCTGTCGCCAAAACTGTGCCGAATTTGACAACTGTGTCAGGTACTTCTGGCCAAGGAGAGTTCCATTTCGGCGTTTTGAAGGTACGTCTCATGATATTTTTTCATGCCTTTACCCTATAATGAAGTAAACGTGGAATAGCTGCCCTTGGTCAACCCAGCAGACACTCCCCGCAAATCAAGGAGATGTCGTTCATCACGGCATTTAGGAAGGAACAGCGGAAGGATTGCTTTATTCCGGAGTTTTCGTTGAAGGCATTCAGGATGGTATCAATGTTGGTGGAGACCACACCATTAAAGCAATCAGCAGCTGAAAATGGCTTTCAAATTGAATGTACTCCGCGGATTTACTTAGATTGTTTACTATTTATTCAGGTTAAAACGGAATATCAATCATCTCATACCTCGGACATTGGCCTCTCTGTCTTTCAAGCTCATGACATGACGATATAAGATATACATCCGTGCTTTCAATATCTGCAACCGACTCTAGGCTTTCTTGGAATTGTAGGCAAACCCCAAGTTCAAGTTGTGGCGTGCCGCAATTCGCGGGCCGGGTACATAAGTAAGTGCTCTAGCACGTGATGCACATATTTTGAGTTATTTGTACACCGCGCTTAATAACGACCTCGGACTTCAAGTTCTGGATGTGGCAACCGCGGGTTTACTCACTTTGCCTGGACTACGCAGAGTAATCGTTCTAATCTTCATTTCTCCTGCTGCATCCAGGAATATGTCATCATGCGCGCCAGCGTGTCAGCAACTCCGAGTATTACGGATAATTTCACCGAGGCCGATCGAGCATTTAATCACGCGGAGGATGTTGGATTTAACAAATGGCACGCTCAGTTATTAGAAAGTCCCCCTCTCCACGCGACCACCGCACCTCTTCCGGCAGTCCGAAATCCGCTGAGTCTCGCCCAAGTGGAAGGCATTTAAAGAAGAAGAATCAGCCGAGTAGCTTCAGAACAATCTACCTCATCGCTATTTTTGTCATTCCATACATGGTCTTCTCTCTCTTCACCAGAAACTTCGTTCCTCGCTCTACAGGCCTAGCGAGCCTTAGGAGCAGCGTCATGCAACGCCTTGGTCTTTCGAGCCTGGGTTCCCAGAGGTCTATGGCCACTGTTCAGGACGGTCCAGGAAAGCTCCCAACCCACTTCACATTGCCTTCGGGCGATAGGATCCCTACCATCGCGCTCGGTATGTACTTCGGACTCAGCATTCTCGTTATTCTTTCTCATACATTTTGGTTGCCATTCTCAGGTACCTGGCGCGCTGCCCCAGGGGAGGTGAAAGACGCTACTTTGGTTGGTGTCTTCTCAGTTCTGGAAAATAAACCCAACTAAATTTAATTAGGCTGCTCTCAAAGCCGGATACAGGCACATCGACGGAGCATGGTCCTACGATGTAAGTCTCGGTCCATTCTTTTCGTACGCGTCATCTTTGATGCACGCGTTTTCGTTATCTCTCTTGAAACGCGTTCCTGAACTATCTTGTTGACATCCAAAATAGAACGAGGCCGAAGTAGGAGATGCCATCAAGGCAAGCGGAATTGCGCGCAAGGACATCTGGTTAACCTCGAAACTTTGGAACTCGCACCATGCACCGGAAGACGTCGAACCCGCCCTTGATGAATCCCTCACTAAGTTGGGCACGGACTACGTCGATTTGTACCTCATTCACTGGTGAGGACTCACATTTGATCCTCACTGATTGTCACAAACTTACTTGGCTTCCTTTTTATCATATCCAGGCCTGTGGCATTCGGCAAAGACGGAAAACTCGACGTCGAACTCACCGAGAACCCTTACCCAACCTGGAAAAAGCTCGAGGAAATGGTAGAGAAAGGCAAAGTGAGGAACATCGGAGTGGCCAAGTACGTGATCGCGTCTGGATTTTTCGTTATTCCGCTAACTCGGTCCCTTTCTCTTGCAGCTTTAACATTCGGAGGCTCGAAAATTTGTTGTCCTACCCCCTTAAGATCAAGCCATCTGTCATTCAATTCGAGTTGAGCTATTGGAATCCTCAGCCAGACCTCTTGAAAGTATGTTTTTGTGGACACCTTCATAATCTTATTACTGATGACATTTAACTCTTATAGTGGTCGAAGGAAAACGAAATCATCCTCGAGGCCTACTCTCCCTTCGGAAGCCAGAACAAAGTCAAGGAAACTCTTGAGTTGCCCGAAGTTGGTTGAATATCCTCTGAAAATATTGTGGTTGATTAATAATTTTGTAGGTGAAAACCATCGCGGAGGAGCTTGGAATCACCCCTGCTCAAGTTATGGTTTCTTGGCATATCCAGCGTGGGGTACGGGCTTCTCTTTATTTTGTCCTCTTCGTGTAACCAAGGCTGATTCGCAAAATTATAGGTTGTAGCACTTCCCAAGAGTGTGAAGCCCGCTCGCATTGAAGAGAACTTCAAAGGTACGTGTTTCGTTCATTCTCTTAAGCGTTCGCGTGCTATTTTGGCACTGGCCGACCATGCCGTTCACACCTTACATTCAATCTGACCTATATAATTATGTTAACATACCTTCTTCAGTTGTCGCTTTACCTCAGGACGCGTTCGATCGATTGGAGAAGGCTGCTGCTAGTCACCCACCAGTCAAAACTCTCGATCCTACCCCACATTGGGGAGTTGACTTCTGGGATGTCAACCTCAAGTAATGGCCTCTAACCTCGTGAAGTATACCCTACTGCCTAATAGTACGCACACTGTCTGAATAGCCTACTCATATGTATACCCGCACATTTCATAATACGACAATATTATACATGCACCGAAGCAATGTGTGACGGTGATGACATTGCGATATGTCGGGTTGGGCAGGTCCCAGCCTGAATACTTACATCGGTTTTCGGATTTCTTGTTGGCGCCTTGTAACCTGTGGCACATCCTTGGCTGATGCGATGTCGGCGGGTTTGCCATGGGTTCGAAGTAATTTATCTCTTTCCACGTTTGCTGCATCCGCCTCATCAATATAAAAACAGGTATAGCATACGCACCTTCTCAACCGAATTCATTAGCGGGAAATCCGGGCCGAGACCCATGACGACATGGGGACTTGGGAATTGGCTAACGACTCTTATCTCTCAACGTTCAACGTTCAACGTTCAACGACGATGGCTCCTACACATTATCAATCACTTCCCACAGGCGACCAGGACGTTTCCGGCGAGGACGTGCCCAGATACTTTGACGAAGGAGTGAACGCTAGGAATCGGAAGAGAAGATTATTCCGCACCACATTTGTCCCGCTTTTCGTCGTTCTCGCTATGTCATACTTTATTATCAGAGGGTTCTGCCCAATCTCGGGAGGAAAGAAGAGCGTAACGAAGCAATGTACCGAGACCATTCATCGTCTCCAAGAAATGATGGAAGGTCACCCCGGAATGCATAGGAATATTTCGACCACAGTTGATGCAAAGCTTCCCACCCACTACACTCTGCCCTCTGGCGATAAAATACCTGCCGTTGCATTAGGTGCGTCTCCAGAAACTGACGTGTACTTCGGACCTTTTGTTACACATCTTCAGGTGTCTGGCGTGCTAGCCCAGGAGAGGTTGGAGACGCGGTTAAGGTAAGGAAATTGTTACTGACAAGCTGCAGAATAGTTAACATTTCTGTTCAAAGACTGCACTTAGTTGCGGATATAGACACATCGACGGGGCATGGATCTATGGAGTACGTCTTTATGTCACATCCATTTATCCTTCATCGTCGACTTGTTGAATTCGGTTGTTCATATCATGACTTATTTTTGAAATAGAATGAAGCCGAAGTCGGAAAAGCCATCAAAGCCAGCGGGGTACCTCGTGAAGACATATGGCTGACGTCGAAGCTCTGGAACACATTCCACGAACCGCAAGATGTTGAGCCTACACTTGACGAATCCCTTGCTAGACTTGGTACGGACTATCTTGACTTATATCTCATGCACTGGTGGGTGACTTTACTAAGAGTTTTTTTATTGGATGAATTGACCTAAATCTTTTGGATTTCATTGAGGCCTGTTGCCTTCAAGAATAGCGGAAAGGAAAACGAGGTCGACTTTGAGCGTACCGAGAACCCCTATCCAACATGGAAGAAACTTGAGGAGATGGTAGAAAAAGGAAAAGTCAGGAACATTGGACTCAGCAAGTAAGCTCTCCATTCTTTGCACTCATTAATCTGTCGCTGTTAAGTGCTAAATTGACTCCATCTACTTTTTCTAGTTTTAACATTCGCCGACTACAGAATTTGACCGCCAATCCTCTAAAGATCAAACCTGCTGTTAATCAAGTCGAATTGAGTTATTGGAACCCTCAGCCAGAACTCTTGAATGTATGTCTTTTGCCATTCAGTGGCCATTTAGTGACTGACTTACGCCCAATTTATTTTCAATACTTGCAGTGGTCAAAAGAAAATGGCCTTTTGCTTGAAGCGTATTCTCCCCTTGGAAGCCAGGAAAAGGTCAAAGAGAGTCTTGCAATCCCAGAGGTTTGTTCAGTTCAAATTTGACTTGCTGCTTATTGACTGAGCCTTCCGAAATTATAGATCAAGAGTATTGCGAAAGAGCTTGGAATGACTCCAGCCCAGGTCTACATCTCATGGCATGTTCAACGCGGAGTAGGTTCTTCAATTTGTATTGACATCTTCCAGAGTTTCATGTTGTTGTCGTTCGCTAGGTGGTCGTGCTTCCTAAGAGCGTCACTCCTTCTCGCATCGAGGAGAACTTGAAAGGTATGATTGTCCCTTTAATTTTCAGTCAAGCGGAAAGGGCATAAGATGCCCTTTCCAGATTTTTGTCTTCAGTTCGAATATCCTTGTCGATGCCTGCTAACGCGCCCTATATCCAGTGGTTGCTCTGCCGGAAGATGCGTTCGAACGTCTGGAAAAAGCGGCCACAAATCACAAACCTTTTAGGACTGTGGATCCCAGCAAAAGATGGGGGGTAGATATCTGGGCTTGATCGAGATTCCCATAGAAGAACTGTCGCCTTTGTAAGGTAAATGGACTTTATCGAAACCTCCCTTGTATATCTTGAAGAAACATTTTAGTTATCGTGTGACGATTTACATATACATACGCTTTGGAAGTGTGCGCACTCAATGCGTCCGTACTTAGAATGCGCATCACCAAATTTGTGATGGCCCGGATTCCGGAATTGACTCCGTTGCTGAATTTGGTAATTGTTTAGTGTGGCGACCTTGATTCGGGCCTACCTAGATTTACTATACTGCTTCGTTTTGGTTCCTAAATAATAGATTGCCTAACAAAATAAAATGTTGCCATGCGAGAGCGCAACCCAGGTGGCCACGTTGTCCTGTCTGAAATCATGCCGATTGCACTCGGACAGGGATTCTATGTCAGCACGTAAAATTCACCGAGGCCTTTTTACATAATTCCATTGATCCTACCCAGCAGCGACAAGCATTTAATCAAGCCATAGTACTCTGCCATGGGAATATTAGACGCACTGGGGTATGGGGTAAGCATGGCGCCATATGGAAGTGAACTCATGACTCAATACATACGCTGTTGACAACGACTTCTTTTATGGGTATGTTTCGGCTAACATACTCACCGGCCTAGTAGATGCAGAAATTTGACGGGTGTACATCACATTTTGTTTCTGATCAATATTCACTGGAAAAACACATGAATGCTAATAGTAATACTAATGCTGCGGCGCTGATCATGTTTTTATGTCACCCAGAAATTCTCTTGCTTAAAACACACAGTGCGAGCTGAATAAAGATATCCATATGAAGGGATGGCCGCTTCCGCTGACTGATTGCCTCTGTGGCTCCTGATAATTTAATAGCATGGGTACGATCACGATTATTCGCGTACTATGTTTGTGGGTGGGTGCTCAATTCATATCTAGGGCTTGTGATGCTGCCAGCTGTTGATGATCATGAAGTGAATTAGGATCGTTTAAATGAATTCCAGAATTAGACAATTAGAATTTACCGCCTTCGGACTGAGAAGCCGGGAACAATCAGTCGAGAATCACCGTTGAGTCAATTAAATTCCTTTCATCGGCGAGGAGATAGGATGATTTCTCGTCGGCCTTCGGGAACCCATGAATGTATTGTCAGCGAGAACTCGGTCTCTTTGTCTCTTTATCGCGGAGAAATGCAGAGTTCAAAAGTGTTTTATCTCACAGTTTGCAATTAGCTAGATCCAATGACCGAAGGCGGAGACGAGAGTACTGGATACAGAGGAAGTATATTGGACGAGGAGCAGTGATATGGCTCGAACATATTTTGAGAAGAGACCTAGAAGCCCATGACCAGAATAAGCACACGACTGGGAATCTATAAACGCGTCTTTATCGCTTGAACAAAACAGGCGATGCTTTGACAACGGAAAGTACCGCAAACACCAACCTTGCCGCTCGGCCCAGAGAACAGATTTGTGAGTCCAAAAGGCCAGACTGTGAAGTCACACAAACGCTGTTGTTTCGAAGCATGGAAAACACCCATTAAGCTCTCGGAGAAGCACCTACAATTGACATCTCAATTTCGGAGCCCGCTGCCCACGAAGGCATACCGTAACTCATTTCCAATTCGTGTCTTCGAGAACGTGCGCGTGAAGATTCTCGGTATCATCTGACGCAGTTAACCGAAGATATGCAGTCGAACCGAGTGCGGCTCTGGACAATACTAGTAGCGCTACCCCGCAGTAGTTACTAGTAGAGACTCATGGGTGAGAATACTCATGCCGACAGTGAGTCTATTATGCCGCATCGTTCTAGAGAGTGCGAGATAAGCCATGGGTATCGGCCGCCCAAGTGCAGCGAAATGGCAACGAGAGGCGAGGCAAGGTGTAGATGATCCAAGGGCCTGGAACGTGAACGGGTGCGCATTTACCGACGCGACTTCGTTGTCCAGGATCGACTTGTACAGGTTCGGTAAGCCAAGACATCCAGCGTCGGTAAAAATGGTCCTGCTGTCAGTCAAATTTCGATCATCCATAGCAGCCAGTTTGTCGGAAACGAACGCATATTCTTAGAGAGTGGCACCCCAAAAATTTCGACAGTAATGTCGACAATAGTCCTAAGAGCAGTGAGTACACCGACTGAGGGAAGATTGAACCGCATTCGAACACTCGCCGCTGACGGTATCCTCAACCTTGAGAAAATCCATGATTAACATAGACTGGCAGAGACAAATATGGAAGTGCAAGACTCAAGGCTCTTACCAAGAACACCAAAATCAGCGCTAACAGTAGAATGAGGAACGACCTGCGGCTGCCAAGCGACTCCATCGCGCACAGGTTGGAAGCATGGGCACCTTATGTCGGTGAGGTATTATTGGCCATCGAAGGACACCTTGCTCACGTCAAAGGTTGAGGCTAAGGTTGAGGTTAACAGAGGAAGAACACTGAATTGCCAGTCGTTTCCACGCACTAAAGATACGAATGGTCCTGTGTTCACGTTTGCAGAACTTTTGATGTCGTAGAAGTCGAGAAGATATGATGATCGTATGTTCACTGATTGCCAGGTCAAATCAACGACTCTGGTTCATCTAGCGTCCCAGTTCGCCATGGCCAAGCTATCAGTACGAGCAACATCGGTGTCGGTTTAGTAGATGCGTCCAAACTCCTGTAATATCAAGGACGACCTGGGAAAGGAAGATTCCTATCCTGAGTGAAGACATAACGTAAAGATTACTGGGGTACTCATACCTAAGACTCAATTGAATGGAAGATAAGTCAGAGTGTTAACAGGTGTCTATTTGAAAAGCGCGCCACACCTCCGTTTTGCGGCAGAAATGTGCCAACCGGAGTCGGCAAGGTTACAAAGCGACGCAGCTCAGAACTGTTGCGTAATGTGATCGGTTATCCACAAATTTCTGGTATGTATGTTCTCGATGGGAGAGAAAAAGAAGTCCTGGGAATGATAATCCACTCGGAGTAGCAGGTGCTCTGCCTCCTGTGGGAAAAATATCATGGAGGGTAAATGTATGCCGGAGTGATTTCTTCTTGGAAATCTAGACGAATGAGAGCCGGTATTTCATATCTCGAAAGCAATCAGAAACAATTCTTGGGTGTGAGCCAGTAGGATGGTGGCGACCTGATGTGGGATAAACTCTTTTTCCGCAACGATTGACAGTGTTCTTTTTTGGGCTTTGCTCGAGCCTCAGACGCTGAATCAGACCCTGTTCTATACCTCCTTCGCGGACTAGTGGTATGTCATTATGACTCGCCTGTTGCGTCAAGTCATAGGATAAAAGAGTCGGGATCACAGTGAACATGGATACAGACCATTAAGGGATTGAACGTCTGCAATTCAGCGAATCTACATCGAAATATGCATCAGGAAGAATACGATAATGAGCTTTGAGAAACTTTCAAACGCGATAAATACCTGACATAGATGCTAAGGCACATATTCAGGCTGATTGTTTTGGGAGACACTTTGGAAAAGAAGAAAGTCATCCTGTGCGTATGAGAGGTAATGTGCTATTCCTGGCAATCACGACTCACATGTACCCTAGCCGTGGGAGTGGGAAATAAGAGAAAACGAGGAGGTGACGGATGGAGAGAAATATAAGCCTGTATCCTAAACTGCGGACGAGGTGAGGAGCTGAGAGCGCATGTAAGTGGAAATGTTTATTTCCTTCTGCACGAGTCGGGCAACATGATGTGTTTCCTCCGAGGACGGAGGAAGAATCAGCTATTGGTAGGAATGGTACGCAATTGGATAGTTATGGAGTTTGATACTGAAGCATCGGCGAGAGGTACTACGGTCCCTTTGCCGGATAAAAGTCCAATATCTATCAAGACCGGAGGCAGAAAGATGGCGTCAAAAAGGAGAAAAACATATCATCAGAGTCCAAATGCGTTTAGATATATGGCGCTGCCTTTCAAATAGCCAACCCAAGACTTTCTGAGTTCATGATGGGAGATGCGACAGAGTTGTCCGCCAGGTTTGGATGTCGCACCGAAAGCGCCACGGTGCTGTCGCTATTTAGTTATTTGGAGCTCAACATGGTCGCGAGTCGTACATTAGGTGCAGGTCATGAGACGGGCGACACGAGTTTGGCGCATAAACAAGTTCTGCGGATGGGATCGCCAACAGATGATTTTGGCTTGCAAGAAAATTGTGTATGATTGCAAGCCTGTCCGTGTCATGTCAGAGAACCGTTGAGGAGAGAAACCACATATATGGAGCACCAGAGAAACGCTTTAGATCTGAAAATAGGTGCCGCGTGTATGACTACGGTTCTGTCAGCGCTTCGGAAACCAGGGCCCGGAGAGTCATCGGAAAGGTTGTTTATGACAGTAAAAAAAAGAGAAATAAATTGCAGAAGAGGAGTTGTGCGCTGGAGGTTGGACTCGAGAACAGAGCAAGTGTCGGGGAAGATGAGACCATGTTGATCTTTGAACTGTAAGAGCCTCATGACAAGAAACGCCGGAAGATGGACGAGTGCAAGTTCGGTTCGAGAGAGATTCAATACCGAAACGGGCAAAAGCTCGGAGTAACGCACAAGATCCACGATTCGCCCGAAAATGGATCGTATCTTTGAGATCATATTTTCCCACGGAGGGACGCGACTTTGTCATTACGCGGCCTTTCTCAACTCTTGACTTCCTCAAACTCAAACCTTCCGTCGTTATATACAAAGCTTTCCACGACCCGGACGCTTTTTTGCCCCTCTCCGCCTCTTCTTTCGTACTCACTCATCTCTCACTCGAAGAGCGTGCCAAGTATGGTCTCAACATCGTCTCAGCAGCCCATTCAGCAGGCATTTAACCCCTACACCGAGAACGGAGGAACAATCTTGGCTATTGCTGGCGCAGACTTCAGTGTCATCGCCGGCGATACCAGGCAAAGTGAAGGCTACAGCATACAAACAAGATATGCCCCCAAGGTCTTCCGATTGTAAGTCGTCTGAGCGTCACTCTATATACGCACCATCGAAGGCCAAGCTGCTCACTGCATATCACCCGATCGGTCAATAATAGGACAGATAAGGCCACGCTGGCTGTTAACGGATTTGCTGCAGACGGAAACATGTTCGTAAAGAAAGTGCGGCAACGTTTGGAGGTCTGTACGCACCTTGTTCCTGCCAGCTCCGTCCATCTGATAATCGTGTTATCTATCTATTCTACAGTGGTACCGACATGCCCATGCAAAAGATATGCCTATTCGTGCTATTGCGCGTCTCATACAAACTATGTTGTATGCCCGGCGTTTTTTCCCTTACTATGTCTACAACATCCTCGGCGGTATTGAAGAGGATGGTATGTTCGTCTCACACTGGCATTCTCCCTACACATGCATGTATCGCCTATTCTGCTGTCATATCGGTTAAAACGAGTCATATGCTCATATATTTTATCCACTTTTGTTCGATTCACAATACTAACACGTCTCTTTTCTATTCCGTTAGGAACTGGCGCGGTTTACTCCTTTGATCCCGTAGGCTCGTATGAACGCGAAGCATGCCGTGCTGCAGGCGCGGCGCAAGCACTGGTACAACCGTTCCTGGACAACCAGGTCAGTACAGGCTCTTTTGAACAGCGGCGAACCGGATATGACGCGCGAACCGGCGTTCCCGTGCCATGTCAATCAGACCAGCATCCGATCCTTCACCGATTTCGTACCGTACCTCTCCTTCTAAATCCATATACTCCTTCTTTCTCTTTGCTATGGTCGCTGACGCCGACAATTTCTTTTTGCAGATCTACTTTAAGAACCAAACGCCTGCCGCGGGAACATCATTCCCCAAACATCTGCCATTGTCTACTGTCTTGCCCCTCGTGATCGATTCGTTCACGAGTGCGACAGAACGGCATATCGAGGTTCGTTAACCATCTATTTTTCCCGCTCTTTTCAAGTCATGTTCTGTTATATTTTGTTCAATTTCCCCCGTTCTTTTCCCCCATTCACATGGCTCCATTGCTCGATTATCCCAATTACGTCGCTATATTTTCCTTCGCAGTTTATTTGTCTTTTTGCCCTGTGCCATTGACCCCGCGATGCCCCATGCTAACGGCCTTTTTCGTCATAGGTTGGAGACGGTTTGGAGATATATGTTGTTCTAGCAAAGAACAGTAGCGCCCTCCAAGGCCTTCAGAATATCCGTGGGATCCAGGAGCTAACTGTCACGACTGACGGCGAGAGGGTGTTCGTGATCCGAAGGGATTTGAAGAAGGATTGAGGAAGGCAGTTCACGTTGCACATTTTGTACCTCGTTTGCTCCCTTCTGTCATCGTTTTCTTGGGCCCCAGAATGAGACGACTTGCACCTCAACCTCGTATTCCCTTTTCGCCTTCAGGCCGTTCCAATGACCTGCTGGTTGCCTGCCGCTTTCTTCCCTGCTTCTTGCTGTTCAAACCTTTCTTCCCCATTTGCAGTGATCGTCTTAGACCCCCCAGTATTTATGCAATCCTGACTTGCTCGAGCAAGTCGTGGTATCACACAGCCTGCGGACACACATACGACTGGAGTCTTGTTGCTTCAGAATTGTATTTTACGTACTTGTTTCATAGATTGAACTTATTTCCTTGCTCTCCAATTACGGCCGGATAGCGGTGTCTGTGGGGTAATTCGAGAAAATAAATCAAAAAAGAAATTAAAAAAAGGAGGAGGAGGAGGCGGAGGAGGAAGGGATTCACGGTAGATACTATCATACAATGAGTGTCCAAGCACATTGGAAACAGTGAGTATTAGTGATATTTGGTACATCTATAATATAGACGCATGATAAATTCAAAAATCCCCAAAAATCCCGTTGGATTCTCGCTTGCAAAACAGATTGTCGCGTAGATTTGATGAACCTGCAAGGGACCTCATACACGAAAGTGCTGGATACTCGGTTAGATCTTGATGGACCATCACATCAGTAGCAACATGTCACGGTTCACATAGATTAGATTGGATAGTATACACGCCTTGGCGGGCTGCCTTGGCTGCCTTGGACAAGACACATCGAGGACGAGGTGCTCTTTATCTTACGATGAGACATGGTGTCGAGATCAAAGAAGGTATTCATATTTTTTTCCATTCTATCTACGTGCTGCGAGAGCGAACCATCATGATTATCTATGACCATATGACATGACAAGAACAATGTGGTGCTGGTTTGTTGGTTCTGTCTTTGTCCTCACGAACTCGCAGACTTGCCAGTCCCCATGCAATGTCAGTTTCGTAGTTCCCAACAGCCCACGCCGCCATGGCCGATGCACAACTTGACGAACCTCGAGGAAGCCAGCCGCGAACAACAAATTGTGGGATGGCTGCGAACGACCATAAACGGTGACGACAAGGAAGCCGTGTGCCCACTGCAAACCAAGACAGGGTAAGCACCATACATTGGACCTGTGTACTGAATGAATACTCACGCATTGTGTTTGTTTTCATGCTCTTTCTCGATCCACTCCTTTCTGCAGTGCCGAACATTCCTCCACGACGTTGCTCTCCAACCTCGCGAGCTCCAACCTCGCGAGCACCACGAAAGGCTGACACGACACCTGATCCAGCAGGCATCTGATTCATGCGACTGACCGACGAGAGGTAGGCGGGGTACAGGGCAAGGGTTAATGTCAGCCTTGTTGAATCCAGGAGGTACGACTCTCTCTTTTCGATTTTGGCGCTAATGCTTCTTGCTACACGTAGACTTCGAATGAAACAGAGCACTGGATGCGAGAACCATAAGGTAAGTAAGACATCCTTTACTGAGAATGTATGTTAAACTTACGTGCTGTTGGTTTTGATGCCCCTTCTAATCCGCTCATCTGCCATCACGCTATGCCCATTCACTGCCGCCACGTCTGCCAGGCTGTTCGTGTCGTCTCTCCTGCGTCAAGTCAACTACCTGCCATCGCCGACTTGATTGTGCCTGTGGATACGAGCAACAGAAAAGCTGTAATCAAGAACACTGGTGAGTCTACGCAGTCTACCTCATGATATGAGCCTGGAACTTACATGTTTCCTTCTGCCTTCTCGATGCCCAACCTGCCCCACCATTGCTGACAACTTCTCCTATGAATGACAACTTCTCCTATGAACACCAACCCTCCCGCCACCTGCTCCTTGCTATCCAGTAGGGGCCCAACATCGACCAGAGCCTTTGTTGCCTCCGACCTCCAACATTGGCCATGATCGCGTGTTGCCACCGCCGTGAAGAGCCTTGATGTGCCGGTGCATACTTGTCTCCCCACTCCATCGTTGCTAGTGCTGATCTTGCTCTCGTTGCTGCATGCCAGCTTCGATCCTGCGCTGCGCCTCTTCTATAGACTCTCTGGAGTCTGTGGTGTGAAACGATACCGGCAAGTCGTTATTCAAGAGGCGGGGTATTTCGCGGCAAGAGAGATCTGCAGGGTTTAGAGGTTGTGGGTGGTCTGTGCACGATGAGCACAACGCCGGTAAGCCAGATGTGATGAAGCGGAGGTGTTCTGCTGCTGACCTTGGGCATTCGCCAGCCGTATCAAGTACATGAGAGCTTGCCAGCGCTCAGGCTGTAGAACAGGGACTGCGGCGCAACACTGCCATCGCCATTAGGGGAAGAAGGAGCACGGAGGGGAAGGAGCAAAGGTTGACGAAGAGTAGACGCGCGCGGTGCAGAGACAAGCGAGACAACCAAAGATATTACATAATATGGTTACATAATACGTTGCTATCCGGTATCCGCTATCCTCCAC
>JADNRV010000416.1:0-37240 GCA_015499995.1 Flammula alnicola | reverse complement strand
CAGCTTGACCTTGTTCCACGACAATCCCTGCAACACAAAAACCTTTGGTTCTTCAAAAATGAATGAATTCACTCTCGGTACTAAGGTCAAGGTAGGAAGCTACTCGTGGTACTTATCTCCGTCTCTAACGTGGGCTCAAAAAACCGCCTTGGTTTGCCTCCAGTTACGCGATGGGCACGAAATTCCTGTGTTAGGCTATGGCATGTCAAATTTCTCTACTTTATTGTCTAAAAGTTTGACAAAGTAAAATAATAAACGCATTAATGATAGGTACCTACGAACTGGAAGAGAACGAGGCCTACAGGGGGGTCCTTTCGGCCCTTGAGGTATAATTTTGTGCAGAGTTTCTTTTATCAGCTAATCAGTGAAGGCCTACAGGCTGGCTATCGCCATATCGTCAGTTTAAAATATTCAGATGAATGATACTGTCTATCTACCTTCTATCTGTTATTTACAGGACTCGGCTGCTTGGTATGAGAACGAACGAGAGGTTGGAAATGCCATTCTAGACTTCTGCCGACAGACCGGAACACCACGAGAGGCCATATTTTATACAACAAAACTCAAATTAAACAACGGATATGACAATGTCAAAAAAGCTATCCAACGGTCTCTCGACGCGTGTCGTCTGGGATATATTGATCTATATCTCATTCACGGCCCCTTGGGTGGCCCGACCGCCCGAAAGGAAAGTTGGAGAGCCATTTGCGACTTTCAGAAAGAGTCCGGAGGATTGCTGCGAATTATTGGCATTAGTACCTTCGGCATTCGCCATATGAAAGATATCATGCAAGAGGGAATTCCCATACCTGCTGTTCACCAAGTACGCCACGCACGTCTAGACTTCATTGCTGCTAATGAGGCGAGGCTTTATCAGATTGATTTACATCCCTTCATGACCCGTCCCGAGATCGTGGCTTTCTCTAAACAACATGGCATGGTTCTCGAGGTGACATTTCTACTATTATCTATCTATTCCACATGATTACTTACGCAGCGCATGTTTGAAGGCATGGGCACCCCTGGTACGGGGGTATCGGTTTGAACACCCAGTTCTCGTGGCACTTGGACAAAAATACAACAAAGAGGCAGCCCAAATTTTACTTCGTTACTCACTCCAAAAGGTACACTTCTTTCCAAGAACAGGCTTCTCGCACACTGCGTACTGTAGGACTCATGCACAAGTCTCTGCAGGGTTACATTCCTCTTCCGAAGTCAACTTCCAAGTCACGGATATTCTCCAACCGTCAGATATTTGATTTCAGGCTTTCAGATGAAGAGGTTTTCAGCTTGGATCAATTAGATGAAGGTTTGTACGGTCGAGGTACATATATATAAATATGACACTTTGACTGACTTTGAGCGCTTCGACAGGACTGGTCACCGACTGGGACCCGACGGATTGCGCTTGAGGATCAATCACGTACCCCCTTTCGGAAGGAGTCTCATAAATCTAGACCTTCGCGGAGTTCATATTCGCAATGACTGATGTTTTCTTAAATTTCTTTCACCATTTTAAGTATTTGGCAGAAGAAGTTCATTCCTTCAGGTCACGCTGTATAAGAATATCAGTGATTAGGCCTTAGGATTCCTCATATCGGTCTTGAACTTGTTTGAGACCTTGCTTAATATCTGGGTCTGGCAAATAAACGACGTCGATGAGCAAGATCGCATACGAGGATAGTCTCCAACAGGAGGCTGGAGTCGCTTATATCGGGATCAAAAGTCAATAATTAAAGTCGCGATCACAGCTCTGTCAAATATCATCCAGAATGCAGGGGAGGAGGTTGAGCTTCTTATTTGGATGACTTCATCCGGCGCTGACTTTCCAGGAACGGCTGATCTCTCGAGCCATCCTCCCGGATGGTTTCCCAGATGACCTTACGGCATCTTATTTATGCGTTCCGCATATTTAGTCGCATTGGAGGGATTATGCTTAAGTACTGAGCATCAATGTTGACCGTGATCCGGAGTCACGAGAAAGCTCCGAGTCGTCGCAGATGGCGATCGCGAAGTTGAGGCCTGTGGTCAACTGTGGATCGATATTGTGGTCTACAAAATTCCACAGATATAGCATTCAGCGGAGCTACATTGATCAGATTGTGGATGAGCGATTCTTTTCAACACATCGGCGGAAAGGCTTGTCGCGCCAGGAAAGCGAACGCCGAGGAGAAACAAAAAAAATCGTTTGTTCCTTCGCATCTGACTGTTATCTTGTTCTGATTTATAGTGAGGGTCGTTTCCATTGAGACATTCGATGACGACGAAAAATCGCCAGCTTTAGACTTTCGCGTCTTTTCTATGGCCAAAAACAGGAAACTAGGATCCGTACAACGGGTTGGTGAAAGTGTCTGCTAGAGGGTGGCGATTTGAATCTATTTATCTAGGCACAAATCATAAGCGAGCAATATCTTCCCTTTACAAGCCCGTCATAAATTACGATAAGGCTGACATATGGTAACCAGTAAACAGTAAAACTCGCACATATGACATAGGTCTCCGTTCGCCGATCTGTCAAAGGCCGTCATTAAGTCCAGTGCAATGAAGTAGAACCAGGATTAACTAAACTTCTCGTTTTTCACCTGGTTTGTTGTTGACGGATAAGCTGTAAAAGTATCTTGATAAATTTTCCCGAGTACTATTCTACTATGTTAATGAATTCCAGTCGAACTTTGACCTTGTTTGCTGCGCGGATGCCAAATTGTTGTGCACGCAATGTCTGATTATCGGTGCACGCATCAATGGTATGTAACCCATATACCGTCGATAACTTTTACAATATCTAACCAATCAAGGATTGCAATTCAACGTTTGAAGAAAGACATAATAGAAAAGATTGGAGTCATTTGAAGATCAAATCAAACTCTTTCTGGAAAAAATTAAAGCACGTCGCCTTTACGTCAGCGTCCTAGAGGGCATTGACATTCTCAGCGTGGCCACCTGCAATACGGACTGCGCCACCGCCTTGTCCATAGATTCAATCCACCACGGGCACCGTTGTCCGTATCGCCCTTCGTATCGTCGGCGACGAATAGACACTGAGTTTTCACTCAATCTTCGAAGCCTCAATGAAAAATCATCGATGTAAACTTCCTGGTAGGCGACACAAAGAAGGGTTTAATGCACACACGTAAGCCTAAGATAGGGAAGCAATGGCGGCAAGAATCTGGTTCCATCAGCGGAGAACAAGACGGGGACGTAAGTGTGTCCGGCAAAATCCGGCCGGCGGCTTTTTTTGCAAAATTTCGAAGACGGAGCAGTCTCTTCATCACTCGTATCGCTACAGAACTTTTCTCCAGAAGATGGCGACGTTTCTAGTCCCAGTTCTGCTTGATTCTCAGAGACCAACCGACTGTCACATGCGGGATTTGCGGCAAGAAGTATTTAACCTCGTTTCAGCCCGCGGCATGCAACTGTATTCTCTCACCATCTGACGGGAGAAAAGACAGGGAAGCGCGGCGATCACAGTTCATGAAACGCAGCGTTCATATCATCGCCGCTCCGGTGTTCTTCCTAAATCGACCCATCAAATCTTTAATAAGGCAGTCAATTCACTGTCTTGAGGTTCCCTCCCCGACCTCGACGATGCCTGGCACAAGCCCCGTACATGCGGATAGTATCTCATATGGAATATGGGAACGAATTGCGTTCTACGCGGTGGCATCGGAGGAAACATTTCTTGGACCTCCCTCCGAGATATGTTCTATGCTTCTCATCTCACGCTCAGTATATCATCAAATTTCGTACAGACGAAATACGCACCTTTACGCAAGAATCTTTGGCTTTAAATTCGATTTGGCTGCCCCAACTCGACGTCTATCTGAAAGATGGCGTACGACGGCGTGTTTGGCTTCAGAACTGATCAAGCGCTTTCAAGCCTTGAGACGCATCAAATCCAGGCAACTCCATGTGGAAGATCTTTGGACCGCTTACCTGATGCGTGTAGTTTTGAAATTCTTTCAACCTCGAAATTCACTGACATCTAAGTAATAGGATGTTGGAGAGCGACGGAAGGAACGAGGCCCAACTTTTGAATTATGCCCACCTTGAGGAATACCTCAAGTCGCTCATCGTATATCGAACAAACTCCCAAGCTCAAGATCTAATGTGGTTTAAAAATCCTGTGGTTGATTCACTTGTAGTGTGGTTGCTGTGGGTGACCAGTGAAAGAGGTAAAATTTCGATGTTATTGTTAACACAGCAGCTCATTGCCTCTTCGCAGGATCTATCAGATGTGAAGATTCGCAGCTTCGTCATAGCATTATAGGAATTTTGCACTCTTTAATTATTACCGGCTACCAAGTGAGATTTAAGATCGCTTTTTCTAGATTTCTTTCCACTGATATTGTTTCCAGCACTCCTCGGTTTACGCCCCCGATGTATTCTTTACTCTACCTTTGTGTAGTGGTAGTGACGCCAGTTTCGCCCGCGCGCTTCAAGTGCCTAGATCAGAAATTATTCACTATTCACACCGTCTTCAACTGGCTGCACCAGTCATCGCCCCTGCCGCGATTATGGCCTTGGTCGTGCGGGCCGACTCTGTCCAGGACTTAACAAACGTCCCTCGAGTTAGCCACGACCTTCCGCGTAATAGAGCCGAAGCCATTGCCCAAGGACATAATGGACCGACAGCCGCCGACATTTTCGACTTTCATCTCAACAATCGAATTCACATCGTGGATAGATGCCAACCGGTACTGGATACTCGTTTTATTGAAGACCTTGACGTAGACGACGAGAGCGATACTGCTGCAAGTTGTGAAGTCAACACGGGAAGTAAACGTCATGATCAAGATTGGTATCGCCTCGTAGCCTGCCACGACCCGTGGGTTGGGGATATGCCTCTAAGAGGAGTCGTTTATGGGCTTGGATCGATGGCTGGGTCTTGGGCAGGCCGTCTGATAGTAACTAAGTTTATCATCTTCGAAACAATTTAGCGCTGACTGGTTTTATGTTAGGAAGTGGACCTAGAACTCCTGACCTCTCTGACAACGGGTCATCAGGCAAATCCTAGTCACTCGACGATTTCTGTTCGACATCGCCCGTTGTACTGGCAGTTGCAAGAGCACCATTGCCTGTCCCCGAACGAGCCAGTTTCCCTCGGCGTAGATGATAATTTCCTAGACGATTTCTTGAATGCGTGGCTGCCTCGGGGAGTAACCTTCACGCACCTAGGGGCATGTTTTCTAGTTCTATTCACAGTACGGACCTTTCTCATCTCATTTGTATAGGATGCTGTAGAGGTATACGATCCACTGACTGGGCGCACAGCGCGATATGAGACGGTCATTCCCAGGAGTGCGGCTCTCTATTCGAAGACTGAGAAGCTTTCGAGAAGCTGGATCTGTGATGAATCCGATGGGGTGATTGCCGATAATGTCCCAGAACTGGCGTCTGGCTTAGGGAATCCGGATATTAGCATCGGGCCTTCCTTGTCTATCGACGACGACGACGAATATTGCGATACAGTTAGGTGGGTATAATGCACTTACGCCTTGTATTCTTCATACCATGACTCACCTACGTTCTTACCAGCCATCTTTCCAGTGGGGTCTCTGATATCCTAATCACTGGGAAGGTGAGTAGATGTTATACCCGAAGCTGGCGACTTACTAATTTTCAGACTGGCGAGTTGTATGGTGACGCTTGGGGACATTATACAATTTATGGGCGAGTAAGGCCATGGGATGGTTTAACTGCTCTTCTACGTATTCCTGTGCGTGCGTTCGTCGACTGGCCTTTATTTCAGGCTATTTATTGTTGTCTCCTCGCAGAGTGACCCTTCTGAGGATCACTTGGGAAAGTGGATTTTTAAGGGGTATCTACACGACCAAAATTTTGTCGGTCGATGGCGAGAAACTTCGACGCCAATGGACTCAATAGGGTACCAAGGAGGATTTGTAGTATACAAAACTGACGACGAGGACAAGTCAGAATGAAGCTTTGGGTTTAGAGTAGACCTTCATGTTTTCTTATCTTCTTTTTTTTCGTTTCTGATAGTTCGTTCGATGTATTTGCTGAATGACTCGTGTGTATATGTGTTTTGGTCCTGTTCTTCCATCATTCCCTCGTTCCATCTTCCTTTGTGCTTCCTTGTTATCCACGCAAATATAGTCTTATTTAGGACATCGCCCCACAGGGTTTTTTGTGGCTGTTGCTGCTTATAATGGCGTGTCCATTTGCATCCCATTCTGTTCTAACCGAGTTACAGTTCCTGGGTCCCGATGTGGCATTCTCATGTTTATTATCAAGAAAGGAAAGGAGGGTCGAAACCTAATATGACCCCTGGAAATGTGACCCTGCATTCTCTAACAACAACCACAGTCTGATTCGCCGCTGGCTTTGAATTTTCCCCGTGGCGAAATCTCTTCCCTCTTGCCATTTCCGGAGCTCTAAATGGCAGAGGACTAGCCTTAAGGTGAACGCGACGGGACTATGAGAACCTGAACAACGTAAGTCTGCTCAGACAACAGAGGTCATTCAACCCTGTCCCCTCGGAGGAAAATGGTCCCTGACGTCCTCGCATCTTTCATCAGATCTCATCGTTCCAGGGCGGTGATGGACTCATGGAGAAACCGTCGTGTTATCGTTAACACCTGAGCAGGTTCGACAAAGGAAATTGAGTATGTCATGGTCGGGAACAAGAGGAGCTCCAGAGGCAATGCCATTGAACTTGAAACACAACGGCAGATTTGCCAGAAGGTGTTCCTAACGATTTCCGGTTCATTCAGTGATTCACTGCCATTCACTCCAATCCAAGCGAGTTGAAGCGGGCCGATGTTTGTCCATGGAGAACAAAGCATCTTGTATAAAGATGCGCAATTCTATACGTTCCAGGAAATGAATTATCCATATTATGGAAGATGCACCCGACTTACTTGTTACTGGCCAGACACATGTTCTTCGATTGAGAAATGAAAATTGTTCTCGATGAGAAGTTCGGATGACCAAAGGGGTGTATCCCAAGATTACATATATCGGATGAAACGACGCGTGAAGTTCCCAATAAGATAGGAAGCATCCATGTGTATTTGCTGCAACAAGCGCTATCGGATCTTCAGTGTATCCAAAGGAATTTACCTCATTAAGGTTACTTTGTGGGCTACAATTCGTAGGAAATTTTCCGAGCGAAATTGAGGAGACAGATGACAGGTGGCGTCCGATATATGTCATGTAAATGGGGCTTCGAGGAGCAAGCACCCCCTCATTCCCGATAAAGGCTGTTGGACTCCTCTGGAAGGATATTGGGTCTGAACATCGTGGAATCAACGCCAGGGCTCAGAGGCATGGCTATCGATCCGGGACCAGATTTGATTCTTTAAAAAATGGCAGTGAAAAGCGGATGATAAAGAGACGGACCTTCCCCGCTACTCGTCCCACAACCTCTCGATTGTCCAACAACCTCAAGCTCGAGCGCACAAAGATGACGAGTAACCCAGACGTACCTCCATTCACCGGCTATGTCGAAACTACGGTCAACGCTCTTCGCCTCATCCACGCTGCACGACAAGGCGTCATCCCTCGCATCACGCGCCGTCTCAACGACTCCGAACGCAGAACGATGATCAAGTCAGGCGCCGTCTTCGTCTTCAGCGTCGAGGAAAGCGGTATCAAACGGTGGACTGGTGCGCATTCCCTCATTCAACATTACCGCGTGTCTTGTCCCATTCTAATGTCGGTTCAGATGGTTTACTCTGGTCACCTTCCCGTATCGTTGGAAATTTCCTGGTGAGTCTAGTCATCGTTATGTGACGTCAGAAAGCTGAAATTATTGTAGGTTTATCGAGAAATCAACGAGAGGACCAGCAGTCGAGGAAGCCACAAGAAACCTTACCCCAGCGACGACTCCCCAACACGGACTTTGGCACGAAAGAGCTCCCCAGACCAGATTTCAATGGGCTTCAAAGGCCACCCAGCCGACCAAGGGACTTTCAAAGCGGGGGCCTCATTAAGAAGGTGAGTTGCCCATTGCCTCGACAAATGAAACTCACCGAACCCGGTTTCTAACGTCCTACGTTGTTCACGTAGACTATCACCGTTACCATTGAAGATTCTGACCTGCACTTGATCTCCTACTACACGTCGGATGACATACGTTCTGGAAAACTGAAAGTAAGCTCTTGCTCGATTCCTCATCGAACATTGTCTCACCGATAATATGCAACTGTAGAGACCATCCACACGATCGGACATAATGGGATTATATATGCCGCCACACATCTTTCGATTGACCAACTTCCGTGTTCCGCCAAAGGTCGAAATTGGCCCAGATGGAAAGCCAAGGCTCGTGTAAGTCGTTTGATCCATCATGCCGCCTCTGTGTTAAGCGCCGTGTCCAGTAGCGAGGCGGAAGACGTCGAACCTGTGGACTGTAAGGTCGAAGACCATCCTTACAACATCCCTGCGTCGCCTACATGGTCATCCCAGGGCAGCCCTACATCGCCTGTCGAGAACCCATTCGTTGGAAGCTCCATGTATCCTCTCGGGTCTGGCCAAACGAATGGAGGGTCCAATGGTTACGGGAGGGGCAACCCAAGTGAAAGGTGGCCTATACAAGGCGAATCGTTGATACCTCCGATGAATCGTCAAGAATTGGGCTGGGGTTCCACAGGATCCTCGATGTCGTCCTCGCATAGCATGTCTCGCCGACGCGAAGGCAGCCTTTTGCAGTCGACGTCAGATGCCTGGCCTCCAATCCATTCCCAGTCTGGGCGCTGGCAAGGAACACATGACTCCCCCTCCTCGCCCTTGCCCAGCAGTGGCATGTACCAGGACCGCACCCGAGTGAGGGCATCACACCAGTATGACGAGAACCAGGCGATGCATCGCAGAGACAACGAGGGAATGCAACAGAGTTATCCAGTGCGTTATACTCCGCATCCCACAGGTACTCGAGAAGGAGCACTGCAGCGTCTCCACTGGCCCACCCGAGACACTGCAGACAATGCAAGAGACCCTAGGAGAGGCACCCCCCACAGCAACAGCTCCTTTTCTTCTTCGCCAACGTTACCGTTCACCGCGCAGGGGTTCCATACAACCGCTCCGACGTACACCTCATCGTGGACCTCCAGCGATGCGAACCTCCTTACCACGCCGACCCTGCACTCAGTCTCGAACCAACCGGCAATCTCTTACAACGGGACGTATCCTTCGACTTCAACCTCTATCTCTAGCCCCGACGAGTATCCAAATGTTGAGGAATTCCGCGACTCTTAGGGATGGTAACTTGTTTTCAATGCTACGCAATGTTTTCTTCTCATTTTTTCTTGGAAGCACGCACCGCATATACAATCTTCTTTCTTGCTGATGCACATATACCTGTATATCCTAGTAGAGCCCCAGATATGTACGGACTGACCTGAACAAAGTATACATCTTGTTAATATTCATCTCATAACTTGATGTCACTCCGAGGGAACTTCACTTTTCGCGATAAATTGGATGCGGTACTATTCTGCTGCCCGGACCATGCTGGCCTTCGAATCCCGTCCGTCTCGGGGTGATCACGTCAACATTTCGGTCGTGGCGGCCCATGTGATGGGGCGGCTTTAAGCCTTGGGAACCTTAACTGCTTCTCCTGAAACTCTGTTCATAATAAACTGTTAATCAAGTGTCCGCAAGAAATTATTTTTTAGCATTCTGGTAGTACAATACAATTATTTGATGAGTGAAGGCGAATCGGAAAGTTACGAAGGGTGAACTGTGATAGAAGTATGGAAGAGTCACTTAACGGTTGACATGTCGTAGGAGCTGGCCGAACTTACTGAGAACTCGGCCAAGGGATGGACCATGCTGAACGTTGTCTAAAATTTGGGGTTTCAATCAGTCCACACGAGCCAAGACGGCGCACACCTAATAGCGAATTAAGATTTTAGAGAATCTTATTAGGAATAATAACGGCATCGCATCGCGAAGGGACACACGGCAAGGAACACAAACCTAACTAGCTAAGAATTCGCCCCGAGAGTTCGCCTTTCGATGAACCCTTTGATGTTCGCGTGGCCATCCATGCTACCGAAGAAACAGCGCTTTGAGGCACTTTCCCAGAGGACGGCGTCGAGCTCTTTGGCATATTTGAGCACAAATTCGTAGTCTGCCTGAGAGGCGAAGGCAGTGTAAAGGTAGCCTATCCAAGCGCTCGGCATTAGTAAAAATTACTAAATTTCACGTAAGGAAGAAATCGCACCTTCTTGCGATTTCAAACGATTTCTTTCCAATTCCCAAAGTCTGATCTGGTCTTGTACTGTGACTGGAAGCAAGGGATTCTGCGAAACAATAATGATCTGAGTAAACGTTAGACATACAAGGAGCTCACATACGTTTTTCCGCATTTGGGGATGAGCATGCGTATTTAGGTAGCTAATGATCTTTTGAACCAAATTTATTATGTTAATGGCACGAGTTGAGGAAAGGCGGGGGGTAGGCGTACTTGGTCAGCAGATATTCCGTTCATGAGCGCCTTCTTGACACTATCTCGGGTGATAGAACCGACAACGAGATTCGGGAAGCGATACTTTAACGACACAAATAGGTTTAAGACGGCGGTTTGCAGGGGGTTTTCTGTACGAGGGTGAGAAATGAGAAGGGTGCCAATTGGACATTATTACGCGAAACAGTACCTGTGTAGGCGTACACTCGGTAATTGGTTTCCAGAATAATGAAACCTTCTTGGGGGCCGGAAGCAGTGCCCGTAGATGTGGGAAGAGGTGGAGAAGAAGAGGTCAAGGTGGTAGCGAGGCGAGTGGGGCTGAAACGCCGAGATGAAGGCTTTGACGGGGAAGTAAGACAATGGGTACGGGGGTGGAAGTCGGCGTCCACACCTTTCGCTGCCAAATGAGACCATAATCACGCAGGTCTTCGAGCATGGCCTTCTGTGTATGGCTTAAGTTCTCAGTGGAGTATTCCTATCCTTCCATCCATCAGATTTAGCATTCGCTATGCAAGAATCGAAGAAATCACCCTGCCCAGTTCCATGGTAGAAAGCATGAATATGAACCCCAAAACCTCGACCAAGTCCATTTGCCGCTCCTGAGAAGGTTGTCAGCTCGTGGAAGAACGACGTCGTGCGACGTAATTGTAAGGCATACTTCAGCAAGATGAAGGTATTGCAGCAACAAGTCCCATAACTGATCATGAGGTGAGTGCAGAAGAAATTGAAAGCCTGCTGATGTAATTTGCAAGACAGAGTTACTGCAGGGAGCGACCTGTAAGAAATAAGGCCAGCTGAAGAAAAATATTGGACATACTGAGAGCTTGCCATCAAACCGCTTCGCTGCAAAAGAAATAATACCCCCTGAGAAGGTTTCGTCGGCTGTTGTCCAGAACCTGATGAAACCATGTAATGCAGAATGGTCTATGCAGTGCATTCATACGTTGTGCGAGGAAGAATGAGACGAAAACTCTACCTCCCATCTCTCTAACGCGAACGCATCCAGGGAGTCAAGGTCAAAAGGTTGTCGCTTGTCGTCTTTTTCCGCAGGCACGCCGAAACTCCCGCTTGTACCACTGCAGACTACGTCAGCTGGAGGCAACCGAGAAAGAAAATATATGATGACCCTCCGGTGATCGCTTGTCGAAAACCCGACTTAAACGTAGCGTTCAAGGCCAATTTTCCGGTAGAGGTCGGAAGTATATTCAGATGGCCCAACGTTGCAAGAGCATCTTCATAGAGCCTACCAAACAATGAACATATGTTTCCAAGTTTGTCCGTGACGGATGATCTACTTTCTGCCTTCACGAATAACCCAAGCCGCCATAGTTGATGCGGGGATTGCGGACTCAAGCCATAGTAGATTCATGATAATCTGCCGCTCTAGAGGCGTGAGTAATCTGTTGACACCCTGTCAGCAAAGTTACGACATCGAAATTCCCAAAGAGTCCACCGAAATATTGAAAGACACGAAGAAGGTCGTTGATACAATCTTGTCAATGTATTCTGCGATTGCGAGTGCAGAAAAGGGAGCAGAGCATGTGGTTGTTTATGTGCATCTTCTGCGTTGTCACTATAACTGTATGGCTGAGCGGAAGGCATTGAGGTAGAAAAAGAAGAAAACAGAGTCAAGGCTGTCGACAGAGATTGACGAAAGTCTAGGTTCGGATCCGGTCACACACACACGTGATGCTGATGGAACGCGACGCGTCAGCCCGTCACGCGATAACTACGTAAGCTTCTGTCTGAGTCCTTGCCCACTAATTACAAGTTCCTCCCAACGCCCATCCGCGAATCTTCAAGAAAGCAGGAAAAATGTCTACATTGTCCGTACACTCCGCTGCTCAGAATAGTATGTTCGAATTCTCAACAATAAATAAAGAAACTAACCAATTTTATGTCAATTTCGTGTTAGATCAATTATCTCTTCTCCGGTCCCTGCTCGCCGAGGATGCAAAGCTTGTGAACTCGGTGGATGCGGTACATATACCTATCAACTCATGCTAAACCATGCTAAGGGCTGACCCAAGGATGACCGCACTCCACTGCATTGGGCAGCATCTTCTGGTTCCATTGACATCGCGCGGTTTCTCATCGATCAGAAAGCTGAAGTAGACAAGGCCGACAGCTCTGGTTGGACCCCTCTGCATATTTCCGGTGGGTTCTGCGCATTGTTACATATTTGTCTTGCCCTGATTTGCATGTGGCACTTCACAGTTAGCGCAGGGCAAGAGAACGTTGTTCAAGAACTAATAGGAGCTGGTGCAGACGTAAATAGGTAAGTTTCTCTAGTTGCTTCTGCTGAAACATGGCTGAGCATGCTCGACAGAAAGAATGACAAAGGATTGACCCCACTGTAGGCCAATAAAGCCATGTCCTATCGACTCGGACTGCAACATTCTGATATTTTGTTTCGTATCTCCATAATATTCTAGTCATTATGCAGCATCCAAATCTCACATCGACGTGCGCTGTCATTTTGGCATTATCACACGTTCACTCTTCTGATGGTTTTTTAGATTGGCAGGCTACTGATTTCGAGAGGCGCAGACGTACGTATCCTTGACGCATATTCATGACCGAGGAGTTCTGTAACTTTGTGGAAGATCAATGCAAGGGATAAGGCCAACCAACTACCTCTGTGCGAATACTTTTTGGCCCTTATTATTTCCCAGAATTGAACAAAGCTTCTTATCTTTAGCCATCGGGCAGCCACCACCGGTTCTGTTGGATTCGTTCGCCTGTTGGTCGAGTCATCCACCCCATCCAACAAACTGCGTCTTAACACGGCTGATCGAATTGGTAGATCACTCCTTCGCCGATCCACCAATACGTTTACCCGTTGCTAACTTTGTTGTGCATCTCTTCGCCGACAGGAAACACCCCTCTGCACCTTGCGATGGACTCGGCCCATGCAGAGGCTGCCGTGCTCCTTATCAATGCAGGTGCAGATCGGACTCGTGTAAGTACATATTGAAGCATTCCCAACGCCACGACGCTAACCAAATGCACTCTCAAAGGAAAACCTGGATGGCGATACTCCAGAGACCATTCCGGGGGTAGAGGGTCAGGAGCAAAAACTTGCCAGACAGTATGTCATCGATCACTGTGGAAAACCGTAGTCTGCACCAGGGGATCTCCGGAAGAATTGAGTAGAACATCCCCATCCGATCTTGTATTACTTATCCCCTAAACGATTCCTTCCAATAACTTCTTTGCGTCGTTCTGTAAAAATTACACTGCCTGGTGGATTGGTCCTTTCGGCTAGATCAGGTGGGAAGGCTTGTTGGATTGACGTCTTTGGTCAAAATCACTACCCCTCCAAAGCTTCCAAGCTACGGTGGAGTGCCTCGCTATCTTCTCGAAAGTCTAGCCATAGCTAATCCTTGCGATTCTCCTTTTGCACCGATCGTTAATATTGGACTCAAATGTTGGGTCTATCCCCCGTAGGCATTTTATTTTTTGCAACGAATCCATGTAATCAACCTTCAGCAGGCTGGGATTCACCTGGAGTGTTGATGAGTTATACGCGACTCTGACACGCAGAAGTGCGAACATTTTGAATGGGCCCTTAAGCCTGTAAACCTTGGTCATTAACAAGAACAAGGTATATAAACTGTAAAAGTTAACCCAGAAAGGTGCTGCGAGGCTTTTGCCAAGGTTGAGTGTTTGCATGCCTTTGAAAACGCTTGCCGCTGCCTCGACACGGATAAGTTCCTGAGAATCTCTGTACATGGCCACAGGAAGAGCGAAACGTAAAGATACAGGAGGTCGTTGTATTAACTTTGCCCTTGCTCTGTGTCCTCTGAGTTGGGCCTCCATTGCCATTTCATGTAAGTGTCGGCCGTGGGCACTGTTAGTTCAAGCAAAATGGAATAAATACAATTTATTGGGTGAAAGTACCGAAACTGTGTCTAAGTGCGCAATACAACATCGCTAAAGAGGAGATGTAGTCAACACCCATAACAGTTCACGAAAGAGAAAAGAGTCTTCTATGCATCAACCCATGTTAGCTAGTAAATCGGTCCTCGAATTCGAGCGGTTCAACCGGTCGAACACACTGGGCTGTGGATCAGCTCAATCGTTCTCCTCGTCATCTTTACCACCAAAACCACTAAGAGATCCCAAGACCCAGCTCAAGAACCTAGACTGACGAGCATTCGAAACAGGATATGGAAAGTTGCCCCCGTAGGCAAATAACGCATTTCCTATCATGCAAATAATGAAAGACGAACCCAGAATTAAGGGTGGAAACCAAAGTGTCGAATGGGAGTTGACCTCGCAACTACATGCAGGTCGACACCTCAGCCAGGAGTCCAACTAAGTCATTAAATCCTCCATCCTCGTTCTCCAGTCCTTCGCCAAGATTTGGAACGATATTTCGCTCTGCAGGGACGAAGTCGTCGGCCACGGTTCAGGCATACCAAGTTCCACCCCTTCGGCCCAGGTAAAGACCAACACGCGACAGATTTCCTTCGAAACATCTTTGACTGCCCGAAGCAGCATCTTCTCGGAAGGTTTTAGCCTGCTCGAAAGTCCTGGATCCGTTTCCACATAACGTGTATGTGTGGTAGCGCAATGCTCGAAAACCGGTGCTGCCCATGAATGGTTTGACGTCAGTGCATGGGCATTTTCAGGAGGAACGAGACTGTAATGGCATGTAAGGCACGAGCATGGCTGTTATGTGGCGATGTGCTTGCTTGTCTTTGGCGTCTGCTTCGGGTGATGTAGCCGTTACGTTGAGAATATGGGGCAAAAGTTCGAGCCTCTCTGCATACCGATCTTTGACGGCGCGGAAGAGAGTCCGCCAGTCGATCTCACTTGGATGATTTCCAGGACCCTCTTTGAGGATCTTGTCAAGACGATCGAGGAGAGTCTGAACATCATGCGCGCTGATACCTTCCAAACGATGATCCAACCGACTTTTCCTGGTCCGAGTGGGAGCGAGAGTAGTCGATCTGGATACGGGTATCGCCTGAATAGTGGTTGTGCCAACTACCTGCCACGATGACTCTGAACAACTGTTGGGGTGTCGTCGAGCCGCCTGGGAGATTGTAGAGCGTGTATGGTTGGAATGAGGCTGAGGAATGAAACAGGCTCGAGTCCTAAGAAAAAGTCGCAGCGCATGACTTCGCTTCAGTGATTGAATTTAGAGCGATTTGCTGGCCAATGAAAATTTGGAACACTCACAACTCCAATTTCATGCTTTAAAGGAGTGGTTAGCCCTAATGATAAAATCCTCTGCGAGCAGCAACATACTCACCTGAGGAAGCCATCAATGTTATACTGCTTTCCCCACCTACAAAGCTCGTCGATTCTCTTCTTCCCATTCATGGTATATTCTGGCCTAACCTTGGCCCAGACCACGGGGTGCTGACTGTCCATAAGACCTCCAAGCATCTTTGCAGCACTACTGCCGTCAAAATACAGAACTTTGAGAGGTCGAGTGGCTAGTAGCGCTAAGTACTAAGTGCCAGCAACCTGAACTCTCTGGAATTCTGCGACAGAAGGGATACGAGTGCTCCGGGTCCGTCGCAGTCGGGAATTTCTGGAGGTGCCGACTGGGATGACCCCTAGCATGATGATGTGTCCTAGCAAGACGAAGAAAAGGTATCAGGACTTTGAATAATTCCATTAGAATTTTGAAAGATTGCTTACATTCCGATACCC
Organism: Flammula alnicola; assembly: GCA_015499995.1. Classification (NCBI taxonomy): domain Eukaryota; kingdom Fungi; phylum Basidiomycota; class Agaricomycetes; order Agaricales; family Strophariaceae; genus Flammula; species Flammula alnicola. The sequence continues at coordinate 21,141 of JADNRV010000416.1, read as the reverse complement.
GGTATTTGGCCAATGCTGAAGAGAGCCGACCGACTGGAAAATTAGATGGCTGGTAGAATTCCTGCACGGTGGCTCAACGAAGCTCCATTGACCGAGCAGTGTTGGCCTTAATTGCCCTCCCGTGAAAGCTGGCAGTTTGAGAGTCATGTCCCGCTTTTGCGCTGCTGGTTACTTGGTGAAAAGAAAAAACCGTCCCAGGGTTGGATGTTACCAACTGGACATGTTCCAATTTGTACAGTATGTCAGCGGAACCATGATAACGGCTCTGCAGTCCTGTTCAAGTTCGAATTTCTGCTCTGAATATTGGTCGGGTTGGAATATTCGCCATCATCAGTTTTTTAATTACGTAATAGTCATTCTCCAAAGGAACATAGCAGCTAAATTGTTGTCTTTTTCTTCCAAATTCCTTCCAACTCATCGCCAATGCGCTCTACCTCGAACATGCAGTACTAGCAATGTCAATCCTGCCAATACACTCACCGACATACCCACGCAGTGATACCCAAACATATCCACCGTTTACACCTACGCCAGCTATGAGCCCGGAAAAGTCACAAGAGACACCAAGTGCACACGGGATCGCGCGTCTAACTGTCCATATCCCTTCAGCATTCCGGGAGAATGTTGCAAAGGATATTTCTCAGATTTCCCCCCGTTGGAATACCCCGGAGTTCAGATTCTACTATGTGGTAGCCATTTTCGCCATTCCCGCCATGGTATGGATACCGATATCCCTCAGCCAGTGTGAGTATTCAGTATCATTCTGCGAGACGGAAAGTTGATTTTTTTAATAGCCACACATCGAAATTACCCTTTTTACTCGTCCAGGTTGTCGCAAGGTTGGTTGCATGGCCGGCTGGTGGTGAGTTCAATGCAGCTTCGTCCTCTACACACAGCTGACTTTCGTCAGGATAACAGTGATGCTCAGTACCGGTCCTTTCGTGACAACCTTGGCGTACTATGCAAAGCTGCCTTTGGGTACCTTGCCATCAAGTACATCGCGAGACATCTCCGTGCAAACAGGACGAACTCCAACTTCTATCTAATTCCAACCAATGCGGTTCTTTCGATCCTTATGATCATCGCCCTGCATGGCTCAAGCTCGCTGAAGATACTCTTCATAATGTCGATCAACTATCTCATTGCCAAAAAATGTCGTGGGTCGCGGTTGGCACCATTTTTGACTTGGTTGTTCAATGGGCTTGTCCTCTTTGCCAACGAGTTATACCATGGGTATCGTTTCGGGGACATTCTACCAGGTTTAGCTGCTATGGCGAGTCTTTTATCTTTCAGAAAAATGTTACTATGCTTACTCGTCATTAGGACTCATTTTCCGGTATATACCCTCGATGGCATGTGAACTTTAATATCACCATGCTTCGCCTCATATCTTTCAATATGGACTACTACTGGGCCTGCAAAACGCCAGAAAATGCAGATGTGGGTACGTTTCTCCCTTAATCCCATCGTCCCTCTCACGAACAAATTTTTTTGATTCAGCAGGCTGCCATAACAGAGCCAACCGAAAAACAACGCGTTACTGTTCCTCATAGCGAAGAGCAATATTCCGCCATGAACTACGTGTCATACGTTCTATACCCACCATTGTATATCGCGGGCCCTATTATAACCTTCAACGACTTCATCTGGCAGGTTAGTTAAAGTTAGTCCCCCATTTCCTTGTCTCATAAGCTGACGTCTCCCTGAAGCACCGAAAACCGATATCGATTAGCAAACGGTACAATATGATGTACTTGCTGCGTTTCGTATTTTGTTACATGACCATGGAGTACATTTTGCACTTCATGTATGTCGTCGCCATCAAGGACCGCAAAGCCTGGATCGGCGATTCGTCTGCAGAAATAGCGATGATTGGGTTTTGGAACCTGATTGTAGTCTGGCTCAAGGTAAGATATATTTTCCTATCTGGAGCCAAGGATTTGACCCAATCTTCTTGCGCTAGCTCCTCATTCCATGGAGGTTTTTCCGTGCATGGGCGCTGTTGGACGGGATTGACCCACCTGAAAACATGGTTCGGTGTATGGTGAACAATTACTCGACGTTTGGGTTCTGGAGAAGTTGGCATCGCAGTTATAATTTGTGGATTATTCGGTACGTCGACTCCAGTTGACCTGCGCCATATCGATAACTGAATGTTGTGCGTTCCACAGGTATATTTATGTGCCATTGGGCGGCTCCAAGAACGTCATGGTGAACACCGTCCTGGTGTTCTCGTTCGTGGCCCTGTGGCATGACCTGACTTTCCGCCTGTTGGCCTGGGGTTGGCTCATCAGCCTGTTCGTCGTTCCTGAGCTGGCAGCAAGGTATATCCTACCTCAATCGAAAGTACGTCTGGGCCTTTTCTTTATCGTTCCCAAACATAACCATCGATTCCTGTTGTGCTCCTTTTCTCTTCTTAGTATGGCAAATACCCATGGTACAGACATGTCTGCGCTATAGGCGCCGTGTTCAACATGCTCATGATGGTGGCCGCGAACCTCGTTGGCTTCGTCGTCGGCACTGACGGCGTCAAGTTCTTTTTCTCCCAACTGTTTGGGACTTGGGAGGGGATACGGTTCATGACGCTGTCGTCATGCTGTATGTTTGTGGGCATACAGCTTATGTTTGAGTATCGGTGCGTCTCATTTTTTTTAAATAAAACTTACATTGCTCTCCTTGAACTTAATTTCTGATTGTTGTTGTTTCTTTAGGGAGGAAGAGTTGAGACAAGGCATCGTTCGGAGGTGTTAGCCTTCCTGCTATCTGTTTTCATATTGATCCAGTAATAATGCTTTCTAATAACATCGCCATGGATATTTTAACTCGACTCTGCTTGCTCTTCTCGCCGCAAAGAACGCTAGATGGCCATGCCCGCAAGACCTGTCGACACTGGGAAAACCGTTTTCTATCGTTGGAAGATCCGGCTTACATTAGCCCTTCATTTCTCACTGGTCGATTCTTTGTGCCTTTGTCTGAAGGGGTATGTATGTTTTATGTTTTTTTTATCTCTGTGATGCGACAACACAGGATCGGCGGATAAACCGTCGGGCATCTATTTTTAGATTCTGCTTCACTGCCGCCATTTGTCGGTTCTCTAGATATTCCTCCAGCTTTCTTGGAGTTGTGCGGCCTTCAATAGCTTGCAGGAATCGACGGATAGGCTACTGGCCTTGCCAATATACGAGAAGAAACCATACTTCCGTGTGTATGCTCTATTTTCGACATGCCGCAACAAGGGGCGACGGATTATCTACCAAATCAGACCATTGGGTCCGACGGTCCCTTGCATATGGTCAACGTAGAACGGTAAAACGTATGTCAAGAATTGACAACGTTAACGTTGGCACTCAAATAGCACCGCCTACAGACTGGCGTATTTTCCGCTTGTGAAACAGGACAAGTTATGCAGCCTGACTTGTGGCTGTATTGCGGTATAAAAGAGAGTAGCGACTGGACTCGGTTTCTTCAGCTGGTCTCAAATCCTCAGGATCCCCTCTACAAGACATCGCGTTGATCGCACTTAATCTCTTATTCAACTTACACCGCCTCTCTTTATAATCTATCTCAAATGGTTCAAATCTCCACTTCGTTTGTTGTCACTGTCCTCCTCGTGGTCCCTGCTATCGCGACTCCTTTCGCGCCTGAGGCATGGGAAGAAGTTGAAGTGTACGTTTTTTTTTAGAAAAGCTCTCCATTTCACATTGGCACATATGCTAAGGTTTCTTCTGGTTGACCTATGCAGGCGCGATCTTCAGGAGCTTGAAATTCGTGAACCACGAATTCACGTCCACCTGCCCAAAATCCACCTGCCCAAAATCCATGTTATAAGCCCAAGTCAATTCGTGAAAGGCCTCAAAGAATGGGGGCCCAAGATCGCCAAAACAGCGTTCAAAATTGCGAAGATGGTCCTGCGCGAAGAGGGTCCAGCCATAAGCCACCGCAGCCTCTCAGCGAGGGACATCGACGACATGGCCGAGTTGGAAGAGCTCATTGCCCGCAGTCCCAAGAAGAGCTTGAAGAAGCTGTTGAAGACGGTCAAGCAGATGAAGAAGTTGGCCAAAGCGTCGAAGAAGCTACGCACGCTCGGCAAGGTCGCCAGTTTCGCGGAGAGTGCAGCAGAGCAGTACTACGGCCGCGACGATCTCGGGTCGGAGTCTGCCATCCTCGAGCGGGCACTCAATGAGGACCTCGCACTCGATGCCCGCGACCTGGATCTGCATTTGGAGATTTTGGAGCGTGCGCTTAACGACATGGAGATCGAGGAGCGGGACGTCGACGAGGAGATCTACGCCAGGGACTTTGACGACTTTGTCTCCGAGTTCTCTGAGCGCGACTATTACGACCCAGAAATGATGGAGAGAGACGACGTTCCGGATATTTACGAAAGGGACTGGGAACGAGACATCGAGGTTTACGAGCGAGACCATTACATCCCGGAAATCGCGGAACGAGAGGACACTCCGCAGGTTTACAAGCGGAACTGGGAACAAGATATGGAGGTTTACGAGCGGGAATTTCAACCAGAGTCGGAAGGTCTATTTGAACGTCAATATGCAGATTTTGAGCTCGAGGATTTGGATTAGTCTTGTTGAGGAGATTCATTATAATCCACAGGACCTCCGTATGTACGCAGTTTGCTTAGCGCACTCGATAATTCTTGTAGTTTGTCATGTATTCCTTGGACAGTATAATGTATAAAGCAATTGTGAACTAAATATACCGCTGCTGAGTACTGAGTGCTCACTTGTAAAATACTTATACATGTGCCTCTTCCTTCCAGTGCCCAGGACCCACAAAAGGCAATAAAGGACAATGGGTTGCACCGCACTGCTTCCTAACGCAATTGCTGGCCTGTACATAATTAGCGCAAAGACAAAATTCAAGGGCCTCTTCAGACGTGTACATTCCGTAGACTTGCGTCAAGCTTATGGACTCTCTTGGACTTTCAATCTGTGGTTCCTTATGACCCGTTTACTGATTAATTTGTACGACGTCAAGAAGAAAATAAAGCTCCAAGGATAAAGCTTTTCAGATAACTTGAAAGCTTTGCATACTTCAAGCAATTGCGAGCTGCCAGTGGACGCGTTAACGTTGTACAATGAAGGTGCAAAAAAAAAATGGGATGGGACATCCGAAATAAACCGCATTTCTAGACATAAACAACCCTGCTGTGGGAATTTAAAAGTAAAGTTTGTCATAGAAGCGACGATGAGTCTTTAGCTTGACTAAACCCACCGGAACGGAAGAAAAAGAAAAAGAAAAAAGGCATTCATTCAGAAAGGTAATTAATGTAAGTAGATTCACATAGTAATGAGCTCGATATATTTATATTGTGCTATTGACCACTTCATCGTCACAAGTTGAAAGTAGCCGACGCTGTAAGCATAGTCAAGAAAGCTATCGATGGAAATATGTGTCCATCTTTGACCTTTGGAATGGAAGAAAGGTCGCTCTGAACATAATCTGTCAAAGGATGAAATGAACAGCGCCGCGGCTATAAATAGACTCCCTTAAATTTGCTTCCGTCTGTGGCGCCTAAGATCGTCTTTCAGTGCGGTGGCAAATTGGAACAGTACATTCATACAGACTACAGTAATATATAACACATGAAACGAGAGAGGAAATACATAAATACGTAGCTTCCACCTACATACGAGTAGATCGAGAGAAGGACTGGAAAAGCTATAGATAACAAAACACCTGTACATTGAGAAGAGGAAAAGAGCGAGCGAAAAATAATTAGCGAAGTGGAATAAAAAGCCAGGAATACTGTCCATTGGGGGGTTATAGGTATAGGAGATAGAATGAGTTTCCACCTCAAGCTGCAGCTTCTGATCGAGGAGGCAGCTCGCCGATAGCTTGCTCTGGCGGAGAAAAGACTTCCTGGAACTTGGACGCTGAAGGATCTCCTTCGGGGTCTGGAGGCGGTGGTGGTATTTCTTCAGTGCGATGTCGTCCTTTATCCCTATCTCTTTCCCTGTCCCTGTCTCTATCCCTGTCTCTATCCCTGTCTCTGTCGCGGTCTCTGTCGCGATACCTATCCTTGTCTCTGTCTCTATCCCTCTCCCTGTCTCTCTCTTCAGGATAGTCACGATGCCGCCCCGACCCCGACCTATACTCATCCTCGGACCGCCTCGACGACTTGCCATACTTATCATACGGACGCGACTTGTAATAATCGTCGTCGCGCCTGTACGATTTGTCGTAGTCGTCCCGCCGACGATCTCGATCACGGTCGCGGTTCCGATCACGATCACGATCGCGGTCTCTCTCCCGCTCCCGTTCACGCTCCCGATCTCTGTCCCGATACCTGTCTGGGTCCCGCTCTCTGTTGCGGTCGGAGCGCTTTCTCGCAGAGTCGTCTGCTTGACCGGGATAGGGCACGTAGGTAGGAGAGAATGGGACACCACCAGCTCCACCGTGCGCAGCGGACAGTGGCGCGTCCTCGTGGACGACACGTAATGGGGGGTCTACGCGAGAGGAGTCACCTTTACGAGCCTCGCGGTCGGTGTCCCGCCTGCTTCGTTCCCGGTCGCGGTCGCGGTCGTCGTATCGCCGAGAGCGGCTTTCGTAGCGATAGTCTTTGTTGTAGTCTCGTGTGTCGGAATAGTGACGCGTGTGGGAAGGTCGATAATCCTTGTCTCGGTCTTTGTAAGAGTCAGAGCGGTCCTTACTTTCACTTCGGTGGCGCTAAAAAAAACAATAAGTATCTTGTTGTATACAATCATGAATGAGGAGCTTACGTCTGAAGTGTAGCGCTTCGAGTCTGAGCGTTTTGGGTCGTCTTGGTATTTGTATCTATCGTCGTCTCTCCGTTCGCCTCTTTCGTATTTTCTTGATCGATCCTGATCTGGAACCCTCTAGAGCAGCACTCAGTTAAGTCTTCCACGCAGCCATGCAATTCAAAAGAAACGGACCTGGGAAGATGACCGGGAAACGTCTGCATGTCGAGACGAGGAGGGCGGTTTGACACTCTCCTGCCGTGCCAAATCTACAGCTTGTTGTTGTTCTCTTGGCTCCAAGCCCCGCCGAGACGAACCGTTCCGTGAGAGGTTAACATTGGACTCGGGTTTCATTTCCGCGGTGAAAGTGACTTTTGGGGAGGGTGGTTTCCTGGGAAGTGGGGGCGGTGACTCGGAGCGTGATCTTGTCATTGACCGTCGTTCCATCTCTTGTGCGTGCTGCTGTGATTGTTGGACGGGGTATTGTGCTGGGTGTTCGAATTCTCTGAGAATGTTCTACTAGGTGTGTGAGCCCGTGTTTCAATAAGGGCGTAAATAATGACACACCTCAACCTCTTGGAAGAGTGCCTTCGCATTCTGTTGGAAGGCAGCAATTTCGGCAAGGGGTTTCTTGGGAAGCTTAGATTTAGAAGGAGCATTCTTCGTCAATCTACACTCGGCGTTAGCGTCCGCCCATTCGAAGAGAAATAAATGATATAAACTGACTTTGCCGCTTCCTTCCTCAACCTCTTCGTGGCATCCTTGCCAATAACATGCGAGCCCATCTCAAGCATATCCTTCGTCCTATCTAACAGTTGCAACCCGTCCTGCCAAAGCGCCTTCTTCTCTGCAAGGCCCTCGTCTCTCTGTCCGTGTCCATTTCCATGTCTATTCGATATCTGCTGTGGCGCTTGCGAGTCCGGAGAGTGTGGGCCTCCCGGAGGCCCCGGCTGAGATTTATTATTCCACCGGAGAAATGACAGAAACGAGTCGTTGAATAACTCGCGTTGCCCGAACTTTAAGGGCGGTGGAGGTGTCATGTGTTACTTTCGAGGTTACAAGTCCTGCTTGCGTATAATTTCCTCGGTCTCTTGGTTTCCCGTGAGAGTGGTAGGCGAATAGTGGGGTAGAGTTTAGAGATCAAGGGCGATGCGCTTGTTGCGTAGGTAGAACTTAGTCCCACGTTCTCTTCGGCCTTAGAAATAAATAGATACAAATAATTAGCACGAGTCTTTTATATTCGGCCATTCGGCCCGAGTCCGGCGTCCATAGTTCTCAACATCGTCCGGCGCTCCGCGCCGCTCTGATGCTATTTGATTTTTGTAGATTTTATCATGGACAAGACTAGTAACTCAACTCGATCGTCCAAGATGACACGGACCCCATCTCATTGCTTTCTCTTCCCGTCGAAATGCTGGTCGAAGTAATTTCCAAAAACAACTCGGACTCAAAAACACTCTTGCTAGTGTGCCGCACCCTCCGTGACATCGTCTATTCCATGCCCTCGATGTGGAGTTCGATCCACATAAGGCCACAACAGATTACATCCAAGGGTGCTTCATTCCTGAGCAGCCGCCTCGAACGAACAAAATCGTATCCCATCGATGTCACCATTCGTGTGGACCAATCGGCTGACACTCGAGTTGATTTGTGGCCGACACTGGCCTTGCACAGGACTCATGTTCGCACTCTCGATATAAGCACGGACACCGTGATTCGCGCAGGAACAGCCCTTCATAGCGTCCTCTTACATCCTACCCCTGCAGTCCTACCAGAGTTACGTGAATTATTCCTCCGACCCGACGACGATGAAGATTCGAAAGATGAACGACGACCGCTCGATCCAGAGATGTTGCTTACGCGTATAGGGAAGATATTTCCTGCGTTGACATCCCTCGTCCTTCCTTTGTTTCCAAAATGTATACCATACCTTGAGTCATCTCTACCTTCACTTCGTACCCTCGTTCTCGACGGAACAGGGTCATGGTCGTGTGGCTACCCCGGCGTATACCAGATCGCTCAATTTCTTCTCCACACCCCGAACCTGGAAACGTTTTGGTGTAAAGAGCACGGCGTGTTCACACACGAGGCGGTGGATGTACCTTGCTATATTCCAAGCCCACCCTATGGCTCCGTTATTGTAAACGTTCCTGTATCGCTTGCCCGTCTTACTCGAATGGCGGTGACAGTCCCAGGGATTGGAGCGGACCTATTACACCTCATGGATGCCCCCCTACTGGAGGATCTTCAAATGGATGGGACACGGTGCGACGAGTATTACGGAAGGGAGGTGGCATGGGTGGAATGGTTTCCAGGCCTACTGACCGCCGCTCTTGCCAAGCTTGCGCCGTGCTCACCTGCACTTCGCCGTCTCGCAATCATAGATGCATACATGCCGCGCGATACCTGGGAATGGCTCCTGGGATGTGATGAAGTGCGAGCAATACCATTCCCACAATTGGACAGCATCGCGCTCCACTGTTTGCAAAAAAACAAGGGTGTGGTTAGCAATGACTTTGACAACGCGCTGCTGAAGACCTATTCGACTTGGGGACGACTTATTTTATCCCGGTTTGCCTATCTCGGATCAAGTTCTCCCTTGCATGGAAAGGCGATAATCCAGATGGCGGAAAGCATCTTGCAGAAAGCGCCGGATCAGCAATTTGACCTCGAACTCGATAAATCATGTCGTGGGATTTCGAAATCAGACCGAAATATTCTTATAGCAATGGGAATTCAAGTGACGCATCACAGAGAAACTCTGCGGGCAAAGGAGTCGTGGACTTTGGGAAAGGAACATGAAATAGATCCAACAGAGGGATCTACTTATTGATTGACCAAGGTTAGGTATATATACACTTTCTTGACATTCCTCAGTCATTACTGGGCGGACATCTCTGAAGAGGAAGCTATCTTTTCCCCGTAAATTTACGTCTGATTGATGCTAATGCATTAACACCTTGTCTTTTCAATTCCTGAGCATGCTTAATACTTATACATATCTCAGACAAGTTGAATGGCGTCAGGGAGTGCGTGAATGGAACACGAATGAGGTCATCGTCTTTTCGGGTCTTTTTGCGTGAATGGAAAGGACTACATAATGTCAGTTACCTGAAATTCGTCCAAAGTTCGTCAGGTAACCAGATACGTATGAGAGCCAGCAACGGGCGCCTATGTATTTAGCCACGTTTTTCCCCAGTCGTCTAGATTAGATAAGGATCAGATAAGTGTTTGTTGTCATTGATTGCTCCCGGATCCTGCTTCACGCCTCGTCAACATCTTAATTTCATGTTCTTGCTGCATCTCTTGAAGGCCATTCTTTCAATGGGAACAATCAAGAGTTTCCGAACCATGTTTGGCGTGATTTAGGCGCGTTGGATCCCGGTACCAACGAGATTCTGCGACGCAGTACGACCTGTGTGTCTGCCAGGACAGTCACGAACCAAGGTGCAAATCCAGCTCGCCACTCGCATCCACTCTGTCGCCTTTCGTGCGACAAGTTGGACATCCGAGTCGGCCCACTCGCAGTACGGTCTGACATCCAATGTACGTACACAACAACCGCCAGCAAGTCAGCGTCTGCAGCGCTAATCTATAACTCTTCAGTCCTCAAGATCGGCGTGGAGGCTATTCACTCCGAGTCTGAAATCGTGTCATAGTAGAAAGCGGGATATGGTAAGGTAGTGGAAGATTTATCAACCTGATTTCAGATCGACCAATTTGAAAATCCCCCGACCTCTAGACGATGGTGAAAGGATCACAATTCAAGTTGTATATTTTCTTCGATGGTGTTAGAAGAATTCAGGTGCAATTTCACCTAAAATAGAGCGGCTACTCGATGGGTTATTTTCCGGGTTGCTAGTTTAGACTAGCTTTTCTTTATAAAAGGTCGACTGCGTCTCCAGCGCCTTGCTGCATCAGTCACATTTGTTACGCCTTAAGTGTCATAAGGATAAGGCTCACCATTTCAGAGACTACTTATGTATAGAGACAACTATGTTTAGAGAAGACAGGCGAAGGTATTATGATTTCAAAGCGTCCTACATCGTCACTGATTTTACACTTCTTGGAAGGGCTAGGTTGAGCTGAACAAAGAAACAGCTTCATATTCTATCGACTAACTGGATCTCGTCGCTCATAGCATCCCAGGCTTCTCTCCCCAGCTGAATCTACACGAATATTCTACTTTAAGTCTTTAACTTCAATTTCACGACCTCCTTACCGCACCAATTTCCTTCTTCCTCGTCTACTTGGCAACCCCTAGTTGCATTCGCCGCAGTCATCTATGTCGCATTCTCCCGCTGCCTCTTGTTCGAATTTGGACACCCCATAGGTAAAACGCTTGCCCTCGCGGGAGGCTTCACCAATGCGGACCGCTGTTGTTGACCCTCAACTTCAGCGCCGACGCTTCCCGTGCGTTATCATCGGATGCGATCGGCGGTTCACCAGTCAATACACGCTGAAGGTCCACTGCATGGACTCGGAGGCACACAAACCCAAGCCTACAGGTATGAAACTGTACCGCTTTCGAGCAGTCACCTTGGTTTTATTGCACAAGGTGGCTATTGAAAATTTTGCAGTGCACTAGTGATATTATAAATTAGAATTTGAAACAAGTACAAGATTCGAAAATACGTTATAAGGTGATCGACAAGAACGCAAGTTGAACAAGAATTACAGGGTCTTGCAAAAAAACGTAGAGTCAATCATTCACTACGCATTTGTTTGTACAGCGTTGCCACCCACCAAAAAAAGAAAGATTGATGATCTTGTCACTCATCAGTCACAAAGTTGCTGTAGCGGGAAAGCGTGATATCCGTTTTTATACCTACACAAAGCTGTACAAACAGACCTCTGAGAATGATTGACTCTACGTTTTTATGCAAGACCCTGTATATTTGGTGATGATTGACAAGGAGACGTAACCATTCAAACCAAACAAACAATGGGACAAAACTCGAATTCAAGTTGAATGGGTACAAACTTTTATTTGGTGGTGATTGATAGGAAGACGTAACTATGCAAACCAAACAAACAATGGGACAAAACTCGAAATCAAGTTGAATGGGTACAAACTTTTATTTGGTGGTGATTGACAGGAAGACGTAACCATCCAAACCAAACAAACAATGGGACAAAAGTCCTTCCTTATATAGTGAATTTAGACCGGGAGAAGCCTCTCTGCTACGCAGCAAGGCGATTGTTCGATCAACACCGACTATGATTCTCTCTCGCTCCTTTCTAAGGGATTTGTTTAGGTGATAAACTCTTTCCAATGCCGTTCCATTTATCAACCACGTAAAAACTATATTTATATTTGATTTATATCAAGGATTTTAGAAGTGACGCCAATACAAGCTACGTGAATTTTACCCGGAGCAGCATTGTGAGACGCAAATGTTCTCTTATAAAATCCGAAGTAACAAAAATTGCAAACACCCGCCAAATTCTAAACAATCACGAAATTGCCGGCCGAAAAGCCAGAATATCGGCTTGAAATTTAACTGTGGAGAACCTGGATGAAGGCGTTGGGAGCCTCGTCGAAGGTGCACTGGCCCACGCTGAATCCGTGGGCGGCATTGCATGCACCAGCAAGGAAGCTGGCAACACTGCCCCAGTCGTTCTCTGATCAATTATCGTCAGAATTCTAGTTGCAAAAAAAGTCCAGGGGCCCAGATATGCACCTTGGTATACAACGACCTCGCCGGTTAGATTGACACTACCGAAAAACAACGCTCTTTTAGCAAAAACTCGAACATCATTATTGCTTGGCAGGCTCACAATTGGACCTTGCAACTGTTAAAGGTGACAAAAAGGACGTTGTCTGGGAGCGAAACCGAAAATTGCTGGGTGCCCTCGCCGAGCAGCTGGTTGATGATGGCGTCGCAGTCGTCCTGGTTAGGTCCCGGGCCAGGTGGCCCACTGCAAGTCGACTCGCAGGTCGCGCCAATGAGATCAAGGGTTTGGCGCTTCTGAACCTTCTCAACTGTCCCAAGCTCGTCGGATGACATCTTGGACAAGGTCATCCCGTTGGGCCAAACTGGAAGGTAGAATATTAGCTTCTGGATTCTTTTTCGCTGATGAACGAATAAATAGAAAAAATGTGTACCTTTAATTACCGTGGCCGTAGCGCTGGCGCTGGTAGTAGGAACAGCGCCAACAGTAGCACAGAGAGAAGCAGCAGCGAGGACTAAAGCAAATGCAGAGCGCATGGTTTGGAATCTTTGAGTAGACTGGTAAGGCTTGTGAGTTGGGATTCACAATGAAGAATTGAGAAACTTGTGTACCCTTTTTATACTCCAAAGACATTCGATTCATCCCTAGCATTTTGGCAAAAGGAGGAGGGTTACTTGCAGCCTGCCTTTCCCTGTGAATAAAATATATTTTTGAACGCCGAACACACGAAAATTCAAGGAGATGGACAGATGACTTCCATAGAATACAGATGTAAGTATCGTAATTTTGCAACCCAGACTTCCAGTGGTACTTGGTTGGAGAACTTCAAAAGCCGACAGAGCATGCTGGAATCAAAATAAGTCGGATTGGTCATGATCCCGCCAGAATCAGGGGACCCGGGTCGCGACCGATCATGCCGGATGGATGGATGGATGGACGGGGGATTTTACCGGCGGGCGAGGTTGGGGCGAGGTCCTATAAGTAAAGGAACAACCGGCCTGCACGGAGTCTAGTCATTTATGGGATCAACGCAAGGAAGGAAGGAAGTGTACCATGAGTTGATTGTCTGTCGACCTCATCAACTTCAAAGGGTCATGGGATACAGGTCTACATATTGCAGTCCTGAGAAACCGATGGCCATGTCGCCTGCTTCGTTGTCTGCCGTTCTGGTCTCGCTCCGTTTCTTTCTTTCCTTCCACAATCTGGCGCCACTGAGATTAATTTTAATTATATACACGGCAATACACGGTGAGGACGTATACATGATTATAAGCAACATTATAAGTACATAAAGAACGCGGCGATGATCCTATACTCAGGTTACAACTCATGTTACAGTCGGAGGATTTGAGTCTCCCTTCAGAGCTTCAGAGCTCACATGTGCCAATAACGCCGCGCGGATGTTTTTTTTTTGCCCCCTAAGGCCAATGCAATTCCAACCGTCCTCTGGATGAAGGCCGAAGTCGAAAAGTTTTCATGGCCCGCGACAATGCATCTGAAAAAAAAGTACACCAATGTTCGGGAATCCGTCCTTCGTCGGCTCCCAGGAAATTGTTGACAGTGTAAGTTTCAGGCCGTCGTACTAAGGCTTAGTACGACGGCCTGAAAACACTGGTCGCAAGTTATGCCAGATCAGCAATTTGACCTCGACCTCGATAAATCATGTCATAGGATCTCGAAATTTGACCGAAATATTCTTATAGCAATGGGAATTCAAGTGAGGTATCACAAAGAAACTCTGCGGACAAAGGAGTGGTGGACTTTGGGAAAAGAACATGAAATAGATCCAACAGAGGGATCTACTTATTGATTGCCCAAGGTTAGGTATACATACATATATACACTTTCTTGACATTCCTCAGTCATTATGCAGGGTATCTCTGAGTCTTTTTCCCGTAAATGTCTGGTTCATGGCAATGCCTCGCTTTTCTATTCCTGCACATGCTTACGAGTATATCTCGGTCGGATTTCTGATGTCATGGTCTCTGACCATCTATCAAATTTTATATGTCGGATAAAAATCGAGGAATGCTATTTTGTCATACAGAGAAATAGCGATGGGCGCTATACAAGTGTGAAACCCCCCGCTGTCGGCCCTAGACCGATATGGATACAGGACAGACCAGGTATGGTCACTGACGGTTAGATCCTATAACCCAAGAAACATCCTTTGGGACCTTGACATCGTATTGCGCTTCAAGGTTGACCGTCGCTCCACTTCCAACCTTCCATTTCCATTCGAATTTACCTTCCTTCTCTCTGCCCTTCCCATCCACAAGTTTCTCCCACCCAACCTGGAGTCCATCGTTCTGGAGGTCGACTGTTTTCCCGTCCTTGGCATCTGCAAGTCCGAAGGGCTTGCGAAGGATGACCTTGAAGCGTTTGTCTTCGGACACTGGAACGCAATCGCGCACGAGGAGGTCGGTAATGGCGAAAGGGTGTTTATTGTGGACCGAGATCTTGGTCGTGTATGTAGTGGTGTTGGTATCTTCGGAAAACGCGCCTCCGTCTGATTTAACGGTTTTCGAGGAACGCGTATAAGTGACCTTAGTAGACATGTCGTTCCCGAGCACGCATTCAAAGTTGTCGCCAGGGTTTATGTCCTGTTGAAAATGAATTTTGATTAGATGACTGGGAGATTCTGGTAAATACGGAAAGAGAACGTACAGTTGTAATTGAAGTCGTTGATATATAGCTGCCATCGATGATCACACTCATCGGCCCAGCAAGCAGCCTATATTCACTGCTATTCTTCACTTCACACTGGAGTATAAACATGTCACTAGACATAATATCCTAAATAAAGGTTGAATTTACCTGCAAGAAGATGCTCGGGTCGTCGCGTGGAATAGAGATGTACGAGACCTTCGCCTGGAACGGAAGGACGGCAAGGGTAACGCGATGGTTAAGACCGTCGGAAGGGATCGTCGATTGTCCGCAAACAGCGAAAGACATGGAAAGAGGCGTCTCCTTGACGATCGTAGTGGGCTCAGTTATTTCACCAGGAGCACCATCCTGTTTGACGTCGTCAACACTCTCTTCCAGCGGCGCAGCGTATGCGCTGGAAAGTTCAGGTTGGTACGCTCCCAGGCTCGGATCGATCACGGGAACTTGTGGTAATGCGAAGACAGAGTTTGACGAGTGAACGACTGGGGCTGCGGTCGATGAGCCAAACGCGGAAGCTGAAGGTGCTGCCCCGAAAACGGTGGGTGTCGCATCGCCGAAGAGGACGGGTTGCACTGGTGCGTTCCTAATAGATAGTGGAGCGCCACCTCCCCCACCGCCAAATACTGATTCACTGGCGAACGCCTGGGCATTCTGCTGTCCGAAAGATTGAACAGGAGCTTGGGAGTTGCCAGTGGACGATCCAAATACAGGTTTTTGAGACTGATTAACAGTGTTGGTGTTGGGAGCAGCGGCCCCGAAGAGACCGCCGGTATTGGAAGTGTTCAACTGTGCCGTCGACCCAAAGAAAGTTTGCTGAGATTGAATAAAATTGGAAAAAGCGTTCTTTTTCTCAGCTTCTTGGGCGAACCCCGACTTCAATGCACCTGCTGGACGAATTTTGAGAGGAAGCGATTGCGGGAGATGCTTCGCCACCAGATCAGTTTTGATCGTGCTCAGTGTCAGCGCAGCGTCGGTCCAATCCTCGCCGGTACTTTGAGTAATCGTCGCCAGATAGTGCAGAGAGACAGAGCGAGATGGCTTTCCGCTCTGTGTCGTAGTGTGGAGCTCGTATTTCGAGTCCCATTTGCAATTGCCGACGACTGATAATAAGAATGTTAGCTCCTTCTTCAAGAGTATGGATATTTTATTGTCGTAGTACTTACTGTAAGTCAGCATAAGGGTGACCGAACTGTCTGTGTCGGAACTAACAACAGCATCTATTCGGCTGTCAGCTTCTCCTCGCTTTGAAGATACCTTATCTTTTTCAGCGTCAATCTGACAGTCAATTTCCACGATTTGCTCATTGAGCTTCGTGATCTAAATATCATGGTTAGCTCACGAATTTCCTTGAACAATTACGAGGTTTCCTACAGCTTCGACAATGTTACGACCCTGAACGACGTAATTCTGTAAAAAATCTGACATCTGCTTCGGAGTGACATGCTCGCCAGACAAAGTCTGCGCATATCTCAGGAGAAGGTGCGACTCTTGCTCCCTGACAACTCTCTCACTCTCAAGCGCAGCTTTCTTCACGGACAAAACACGAATAATTTCTGAAGAGGTAGCTTGGATGTGATGCGGGAATTTGTTACGTCCCATAGTACAGAGAAAATCGTCGAGGCGAGCTGCGCCTAACCCAGATGGTCGGACAGCATCAATAGTACTCGGAAGACCCTTTATCTCGATCCTATTTTGCCCTTGCTATCGTTCCACGACAAAAAATGTTTATACTACGAAATGGAATACGAATGGGGGCGTACCTTCAGATCTACAGCAAAAGTGCGAACGACTTCTGCCTTGGATGACTTGGAAATCGTCACAGACTTGATAGGATGTTCAGAGGCTTGTAGCGTAATGAGGTTGGGGGCCATGGTGGTTCGAGATTTTGTAAGGTCGAACGCTACTGTGCTTTATACTGGAACCATTCGGGACCGACCACCATACTAACAGCCTCATGGCACTCAAGAGGAGTCAAGAGTCGCGGAAGCAAGGAGAAGCAAGGTCCCGGGCTGAAATTATGACTGGATTATTTGTGCCGAAGGACAACGCCACCGACGCCAAACAACATATTCCTAATCAGACAACTTTGTCAACTCCAGACACCGGCGTGACCTGTTCTCCTGCTCTGTTGTCTGAACTCTGTCAGAGTGGTAGAATGCCGTAGGGGCCTTTTTTTGACTAGTCACCTAGATAAATATGGGTCGATTCAAGGTGAGTAGCCATTGTAATTTCTTCTTTTCGTCACTGAAGTTGGGAAGTGGTCAGAACCGTTGGATCCTCGTTGACTTTAAACCGGTCGCCCAAGGAATCGCGCAACTGGGAAAATCAGGAAGCGGTACAGGACTCTCTTTAACCGGTATGTTTCTTGCTGACTCGATGTATGATTCTACAGTCAAATACCTCTCCCCGACGACAAACATCTGCATCTTTCAGGTGGCTCACGATCAACACAACATCGCTTGGGGAGCTCTGACACTCTTAACAATTATTGAGGGAGTGACTCGTGGGGGTGGGCATCCACAGTTCGTCTGATGGGCGCATGACTAAGCACACAGCCACACGAAAGCGCGCCGCTCTCGCAAAATTCAGCATTTCAAGTTCTGAGTCGTCGTTCTTTCTCGTTCCAGCATAAATATTGTCCACGACGTACCCTTAATAATCAGGAGCTTTCACGAAATTTGTGGCTGCTGTACATGCTTTTTCTTCCTGCAATATTGGCGGGGCCACCCAAGATATAGGCTGTCACATGTGTGACAGATGTGCTTGTGTGATGTTTTTGACTGATTGCTTCAGTACCATTTTAAAAAGGCATCTGGCAAGCTGGTTCTCTGCGGTTTGGCAAGTGCAATTTTAAAGTAGAAAGCTTTCGAGGCTTGGTTAAATATTTGAGATATATGTGTCTAAAGATGAGATCAATAATGTAATGTCTCATCTTTAGACAGATCTAGCAAAAAGGTTGCCAAGCCTCGAAAGAATACTCAATTTAGCGTCGATTCACGTCAAAACCTCAATAATTAGGTGAGAATTGCGCCTATAATCGGTACCGGCGTTTTTGATATGACCTTTGGCAGGGAGGCCTTAGATCTAATTATGTACAAATAAAGAGGCGCGTCACAGGCCGTGCCCACCCCCAGAGTGAGCTATATCCCAAATGTGGTTCACTTATCACGTGTGCAAGCTCCTTGCTCGTCTTTTGCATCAGCATCTCATACTATCGATTTTAGGGACCATGAAGCACGCACGATAGCTCATAATTGTGAAGTCCATTGCACGTTACAGAGCCCTGGCTAAAAATGCCGGTATGTATGACTTCCATTTTATTAAATCCTGTAATTGAGTCGATGTTTATTGGTGCCTCCTAGTTGCGTACCAAGATAGTTTTGAGGCGTTCCTCAGACTAGCGAACTCGAGATCGAAGCATTGCAGGACTAAAAAACTGTTTCGCTGCCCATTTTGTGAAAGTACATATTACTGCAGGTCTAGGTTTCTGATTATAATTTGCTTTCTAAAATTCCTGGAAGGGCATCCCTCTGGAGTCGTCTAGGACCGACATTCATCTCCTTCTCGCGCTCCCTGATGGTCTCCTCCGCCCATTTGATGATCCCATGCACCAAGCGATCCACATCCTCCTTCGTGTTGCCGGCGTGCAGACACACGCGGACGCGGTCTTTACCTTTAGGCACCGTAGGCCACGTGATGGGGCGCGCGTTCATCCCCAGTGCGAGGAGGTAGGTGGAGAGCGGACGCGGGTGTGGCGTTAGAACGGGTATAATGGGGGAAGGGGGGTCCAGGGAAGACGACGCTAGTTGGAGGTGAGAGGGAAGACGGACAAGTGTCGGGGAATGTTCTGCGATTCCAACAGGGGTTGAAGGGTCTGGGTGAAATAAGACGACAGCTCGAGCAGTCGGTTCGATAACTAGCAAGTGGGATTTATTAGAAATTGTTGTGGTCCTTGGAACTAAGAAAGCTCTTACATGTTGTGCTGTCCCGTCTGTCAGCATATCGAATGAACAGTCGGCCGCGATAATATTAGCATAACTGAGCGATGTGGTATAAATAAGCGATCTTGCATAATTCAAGAGATAGTCTCGAATGAGGGTGGTTGTCAATATCACCGCTAGATAATACAGCAGAGATCAGTAAATTTCTTTGAAAAGGCATACAAAACACACCTCCCGTGGCAGCTAGCGCTTTCCCAAAGGTGTGCAATCTCGCCAGGACTCTATCCTCTAATCCAAGCTGAGCGACGCGTCCTCTTCCCTGAGGCCCATAGATCCCGGTTGAATGAGCTTCATCCACGACCAGATACCCGTTTTTGAGTGGGAACAACTCTTCTAACATCTCTACGATTTCTCGTAGTGGCGAAAACGTCCCGTCCATGCTATACAAGCTCTCCACCGACAAGAACAAGCTGTTTCCACCCGTCCTCAACCCCGCCCTTTCGTCCCGCAATCGACAGAGAAGCCTCCGCAAGTCAGGCAGCGAGTTATGGCTGAACGAGAATTGAGCGTCGCGCACCCGGGAGGCCCGTATCCCGTCATGCACGGATGCATGGATGTACTCGTCGTACACGATCACGTCCCCGGGTTGCGGGATGCACGAGAAGAACCCAACGTTGGCGTCGAACCCCGAGTTGAACAGCAGGGCCGTCTCCGCGCGGAAAAACTCGGAAAGGCGAGCTTCCAGCGCGGCGTGTGCGCGTCCGTTCACGAGCAACCTGGATCCACCTGAGCCGAGGACGTCCGGGGCCTCGGAGAGTCGTTGGAGGAAATGAGCACGCAATTTGGAGGAGTTGGACAGCGAGATGTAGTCGTTCGAGTTGAAGTCGATCAAGGGTGAGCTCGAGGAGGACGTGTTCGGGTCTGGTAGTCGTCTCCGGATCCAGCGTTTCTCGCGCGATGCGAGAGCGCCAGACAAGCTCTTTTGGAGGGCGGACTGCTTCTCTTTCGTGTCCATCGTCGAGAAAAATGGTATGGTTACGGGTGGAAAAAAGATGCATCGTAGGCGTGGTGAAGACCGTCCTCTTCGTCGAGTTCAGCTAAGGAATGGCTAGAAAGGTCTTTTATATGTCAAAGCATTGAACTTAGATGGACGTAGAAGGACTTGTGAATTTGGAGATGCAGGGCGTCGGGACGTTGTTCACGAGAAATTTCATGACTGGTCTCAATGAAAATCGCGCGGCTTTCCGGTATAAAGGCACAACCAAAAATAGCAGGCTGCTGGAAACACGGGATTTCAATGGAGTGTGAAAGTGACTCAGGGTACAGACGTGGTGCGTTCTATGTAGGTGTAGTGTACATGTTAAAGAGGAAGCGATGGTTAATGACTGGATGTACCCCAGAACACCGCCGAATCCATGCCCGACACAAACAAATTTTTCAATCTTGCAAAGCTTCGATCTCGAGTTCGCTGGTCTCAAGGAACGCCTCATAACTATCTTGGTATGCAACTAAGAAGCACCAATGAACGTCAACTCGAAAATTGGGCGCAAAAAAATGGAAATCATACCCGGACTTTTAGCCAGAGCTCTGTAGCGGGCAATGACTTCACGATTATGGGCTATCGCAGCAAGTTGTGCGTGCTTTATGGTCCCTGAAATCGATAGTATGAGATAGTGATACAAAAGACGCGCAAGAAGCTTGCACACCTGATACGTGAACCACGTTCGGGATATACCTCGCTCCCTCAATAACCGTCAAGAGCGTCAGGGCTCCCAAGCGATGTTGTGTTGATCGCGAGCCACCGGATGATGCAGATGTTTGTCATCGGGGAAAATACTTGACTATAGATTCATACACATCTCAGCACCTCCAATGGCAAACTTATAAGAAACATACCGGTTAAAGAGAGTCCGACAGCACCCCACCCCGTGTCACCAAAGTTGATCAAAACGCTCTGCTTCAATGCTGCCCATATCGTCTTTCCGTCAATCTGAGGACCGCTTCCAGATTTTCCCAGCTGCGCGATTCCTTGGGCAACCGGTATAAATTCAACGAGGATCCAACGGTTCTGACCACTTCCCAACTTCAGTAACGAAAAGAAGATATTACAATTGCTACTCACTTTGAATCGAACC